>OV816031.1:68265321-68574945 GCA_929113105.1 Agrypnus murinus | reverse complement strand
TTTATATAAATTACAAACAGGAAGTGTTTTTTCCCTAGTGTTAAAAGTTGTGCATCTAAGAGGCTTGCCAAAATGGACAAATACATCGTATGAAAAACTAATATCTACCAATAGTAGAGAAAATATTGTATCCACTCGTGTCCTGTCCTATGTGTCTTTGAACATGATTAGGTTTCAAGTAGCGTAACTATTTGATGGCTTTGGTTTATTTATTACTTCCTCTTCACTGCTATTATTATGTCCTCCCTAACGTGACAATACCGTATCACCCGCTACTAAGTTGTAAACCTTGTAACGCGGTTTAGCTTTTTCTCTCTTACATTTACTGATTGAAAAAACACACTGTGTGTTAATATTCAGTGTATACATATATATAAAACCGTTTCTATTATCCGCCACTCTAATATTTTAATGGTTATATCCGTAATTGTATTTCAATGACTAAGTATACATTCTATTTTAATCTCAAAGTTATTATAGGCATACTAGATTATTCGCGAGTGTAGTTTGCTGTTTGTCTTAAGAAAATCTCAGACTAAAAAGTTCAGAACTTTTAGATCAGATGTCATCAGATTACTAACACGATTTTGATTAGAAGTTAATACACTAACGGCCGGTTTCACAGAGCTTGATTAAATCCTGATTTACTTAACTGTGATTAAATTTAAAATTTAGAAATATAATTGAATAAAATCTCAAGTCTCTTAAATCTCAGCCAAGGAAATTTCTAAATTTCTCATACTTAAGTTAATCAAAATTTAATCAAGTTTTGAGAAACCGGCCATAATGTGGATAGATTAGGCGACTTGACGGTAGTCTAGAGCTTGACTAAACCTTAACTCAAACTGAACAAATTTGCCATAGTTTGCGTAAATAAATGGCATTAAACTTCGTTGTTAGATTAAATTCGTAGACAAACAGTATCTACTACCTGCTCAACTTCCATTTTTTTATCATTTTATCTAATAACATAATAATAACAAAATCAAATTAATAACTGCGTAACTTAGTTCTCCTCAGTGACTAGTCTAACGTACTATTTTTGTCGAATTCTAAATGTCGAGCGGACGTGTAGAATACGTGTGTTTCTATTACAATCATTCATATAACATCAAAATAATAACGTCGCTTATATTTGTTAGTGCCACACTTAGACTGCATTTTATGTTTTTTGTAACTGCTTAGTTAATTTCTCTTAGTGATATTTTCGGCTGCAGCCGGCTGCACTCGGGTATCCTTTTTAGTCCGATTAGGTAACGCACGGGCGGATAAATAAAGAGAAATTTATTCCTTACTAGAGGTGTTTTTGAGAGAAATAGAATAAGAAATACGTTAACATCAATTCATTTGAAGTGTGGTGGTGGTGGTTCGGTGAAGTTATGTTCTTAAACAAAATGTTCTAAGTCGAAAATTAAGCAAGTCAGGTAAAAAGCAAATTCTATTTTACAACCGTTTTTGCAAAAATTGTTTTCAAGTATACTTTTAAGACGTCTACATACTCGTATTTTTATATGAATATAGAAGTATTTAGTGTATTTAATATGCAAACTTTATCTGTATACGTCTAATCATTCTGATCAGGTTTTTGAAATTTCTAATGCATTTGAATCATTCCCACTCTGTCTTTTTTTTAATTATATTTCTTGTAGTTTCAAGATCGTTTGAAACTTTTTGCAAACTTATATCCGACATTGCATTTATTACATAGAATCTCAAAGTTTTCTTAAATTTGTTTTTGCTAATGGATATTCCAAACAGCATTTTTAGTCATCGCTATGTACCATCACCTGCCGGTGAAATTATTAAGTTCTTGCCACTAATAGTCACAAGCACATAATTGCTACGGTTTTATTATGTTCCTGGAACCAAAATGGGGAACAATTTCTCGGTAGCAGATACGTTGCAGTGACCTTTCTGAAACTTGTCCTACGTTTCGGTTACGTTTAGGCTACGTAGCGGGAACGTGGCGGCGTAGTAATTGCTACTTTCGAAGAACTTCTTTTCTCTTTGACACATCGTGTCGTGCGGTCGTTCTTTCTTGCTTTTGTAATTTAAAACATATTCTACTTTCAATGTACTTCAGTTCTACTTACAATGGATTGCTACTTTATTTGTAATACGTACTTAATAATACAAAAAGAAATGGCGTGTTTGATTATCTTGTCATTCCATTATATACCAAAATTATAAACCATTGCAACTCTTCTGTTAAATGTGATGATGATAGATCGAAAAATAACAAAGTGGCTTCTTTAAATATATTTTTTAATAAAAAATGTCTAATAAATTATGACAAAAAAACTTATAACTTGATATACATGATAGAAACAGTTTTTGTATCATGCACAATTTGGCATCAATTTGTTATTTTATTTAAGACTATAGTAAAACATCGGGTAACAATTATAACAAATTGCAAATTGATTAATAGCCGCCAACATTTTACAAGTGAATATGGAGTAGTTTTCAAAAAAGTAATATTCACTCCAAAACGCGTTGTCTAAAGTTTGTGCCACTTAATTACCAGTAACGGGAAATAAACAAATTCTATTTCAGAATTGTTACCACGAAGTATAAAATAAGTTAAAACAATCTGTTACTTTCAAGTGACTCTTACTATAAAACGACGTCAACGTTTTCGTAACTACTTTCGAGTTCCTAATGTCACTGCAAAGTTCCCATTGAAACTTTAAGAACGTCTAAGTTTAACTCACATTCAACAATGAACATTATATTTATATACTGCTACGTATTAATTAGATATGGCATATTTAAAGGTTGTGGAGATCAAAGAAAGCGGAATATACTTCACCCTTGTTCTTTGTCAATGGGAGCAATAATATTTTGTATTGTCCCCAACTACTACCAGTGCAAAAACACAATTAATCTCCAAATTCCAAACTAACCTACATCAGATTAGCCTCTATTAGGCAATTCAATTTCCAACCAAATGGTGTTTTTGTGGCACAGACGGAGATGTTTGTCCACAGCGACCATTATTATTTGTATCGATTAGGCTAATTGATTTCGTAATCCAATAATCTGTCAAATGGCGATTTTATGGCGCCCACAGCTACCATATTGGTTTGGATTGTCTAACAGAAGTTCCTGTCACTTCATGGTTATTATTAATAGTAACTGAAACTTTGTAGTAATTTTTATGTCAAACAAGTAGTAAAAATCATTTTAAAGTGATTCTCCTGAGTAGCAAAAAACATAAATTTTACTTGCAATACTACTGTAATGTTCCGTTACTTTAAAGGCTAAGCAATGGTTTTAGACAGGTGCCAGAAACCTTCAGTACTACTTTAAAGTTTTAAAAACTTTAAATAAACTATTAAAAAATAATTAATAACTATACAAAACTTTACCTAAATCTATTAGGTAAAAGAAAGTTATATTCCATAAAATAATGTATTCCGTAAAATAAAAGATAAAAATTCTATATAACAAAATTAAGACATAATTATTTCTGTTTTATTTACGGTTTATCATCACTTTAGTTTAATTATTTAAATAATAAACGGTGAGTTAATGAAGTTAATGATAACTAAATGAACAACTAGGCGAAATCCCGTCAAATAAATTTATTGAAGGACTTTGTTATCAGTGGCGTGCGGTCCATGGAAGCAATGGAAGCAATGCTTGCCTTGAGAATTTATTAAAAATAAAAACAATGCTAACAAAAATACTTTTGTAAAATTATGGTTATCGTTTATTTAAATTGAAATATTTATCAAATTAAAGATCAATATCAACTCTGTACAGCAAAAAGTATAACTATTTAGAGTACTATTTTAAATTAGGCTCATTACACTTGCACGGAAAGGTAATACCGATTCAAATGTGATACATACACTTCATATAAGCATTGCTTACAAATGCCCTTCTCTTAACCTTGGCGTGAATCAGCGAGCGTGGGGTGTTATAGTAGACGGATGCTGTTAACATTGGTTGGTCGTTATTTTTATTGTGATTCGTTCCCTAATGTTTATTTATTATAATTTGGTTGTTTGTTCGATTTAGTGTTACTTAAGTAATGTAAATCTGCGAATGAGACTGTATTTTGTCGCATTTTATTATTTTAATTTATAAGTTGTATTTTTTTAAAGACAAATAGTTCTATTTAGTTTGCCTGTATGCAAATTTAAAATTGCATTATCGTCACGACTGCAAATTCAACTGCTTCGGTGAAAGGTTCGAGTACCTTCGATATAGCCGAATCGGGACGATTTTTTGTTCAGTTTGTAAATTATTAATAAGGAATTTTTCGCATACAGTTTTGGAGAGAAATTACAAATTATTAAGAAAGGCAGATCAAAACCAGATCTTTCAAATTTAACAACAAAGATTAAAACCTGTACCGGTATTTCGCTAAGAAAGACCGGAAAATTGATACGTAGTAGTAGTTTTTTTTTAAATAAAGAATGATAGTCAACAAATTCCATAAATATAAAGTGTAAAAGTGCTTCTTTGAAAAACTTTTAAGCTTAATAATTATAACACTGTTTTTTATTGTACCTAGCAGGGGCGGATCCAGAGAAGTATTTTGAGGGGGAAATCTTTGGAAAAATAATTGTTTTAATAAATAATAATTAAACTTATTTCTATGTAAACTTATTTCTAAATTGCTAGGGGGGATTATTCCCTACCCTTTAATCCGCGCCTGTACCTAGGTGTATTATAATTAAAATCGTGGTTGCTTCCCTAGCCTAAATTCTCACCGCACGCCACTGTTTGTTATATTATATAAGATTCGTAGTGCAATTACAATGGTTTGGGTTTCCATGAGTGATTATTCAAATAAACGCAACCAAACAAAACCAGTTGAAAATGTTAAGCCTAGCATTGTCAGACGAACTCCTGGTCGTTTTATTTAACAAACACCACCGAATTAACCCCGGTCTTAAAAATATAAGTAATTTCTAAATCACAAAACTCAGGAGAGCTGGCAAATTATCAGCGTAAAACGTTAAACTTAAAAAAGGAATCACATAAAATCGGTTCATTAGAATTCTCAAACGAAGCAATAAAAATAAGTCTTTTGCTTTAATTATGAAACGAGCACAAACTTCTATCGTATGCAAATAAATATTTGAAATTCATGATTTTAAAAATCCAAAAACTTAAAAAAGTTCCCGGTTATAACACGTGAAAAATAGGTATTTAACTTCCAGAGGCCACTAAAGGTCGAGATTCCAACGTGCAGATGTGGTGTTATTTGAAAGCACTTAACTCATGACGACTACGCAATGGGCGAAATCGTTTGAAAAGCCTTTAAAGGCAACCAAACATTCTAGCTTTAACGTCAACATTTAAACACGTATGGGATAATTCGAAACCTCTGGATTAAGGACCTTGTCGTGACTACATTTTATACGTTATCTGATTGAAATCGGAGCGAAGGACATCAAACGCTGAAGTTCGGTACGCGCCAAGGATATTGTCTCAGCCTGGAATATCACACATATTATCAAGGCATGATTATGTATGATATCCAAAGGTCACTAAATATTATAATAGCGTAATGAGAGCGAGGAAAATATTTCCTCACATCCTACTAGGTGTCGGGCCTGCACGTCTCGCTCTATCTGCAGTTGTTTTATAGACGCTGTGAACAAACAGCAACAAAACAAGGTCAACCAATTGTACTACTAGATAGATACAATTGTACTAAGCGGATATAATTAACGAAGCAGCCGCAAAGTTCGAGAGACACTTTGATGGTCTTGGGTAGCCAATTGCAGCTGTAACAGTAGCGCAACTCTTGGAGAAGGTTGCCATGTTATGAAAGTTCATCTTCACGATGATAAGTACTTATATCAAAAGCTTTCGAGTGACATGAAACTTGCGTGTTTACATTGAAGTTTGATCTTTCGTGGCTTCTAGAGGGAACTGGACCGATTTTTACAGATGTACCTTATATGGTCTTCATCAATAGATCAATACTCAATAGCATTTAATTATTTACTTTCTTAGTAGGACACTAGCTTTCGAGTTGAACATTTGGTGACAGGACTCTAGAGGCCTATGATTGTTACGTTCACAATTCTAGCCTTATACAGGGTGTTCAAATTAAAGTCGGCACTATTGCCAACTTTGTTACTACTGAAGATACGATGCTGGTTAAATTTCCAAAGTAGTAGCGTTTTTTCTTCCGATTACGATGGTAAAATTTTTAAAACAATTGAACTTCGCCAAAATTTAATTCACTCGCTGAACGCCCGTGAATCAAACATTCCACTCGCAAGAAAACGACCGACGAGTAAAGAAAAGTGGTCGTTTTCTAGCAAGTGGAATGTTCACGACCTAGAAAACAACTTTTTTTTACTTGTAGAATAATCTACTATTCTTTTACTTTCCAATAATCGGCCATTCATTGGCTACATGATATTCATTTTAACTTGAACTGGTACATTTAAATGCTTGTAGTTCGTTTATTTGCAAGTTTAGGGTATTTATGTATTAATAAATTTTGTTTAAAATTAAATTATCGTTTAGAATGTGCAAAAATATACAGGGTATTTCATTTTAAAAAAATGTCTGTTCTTTTAATATCTCGAAAACGCGAAGTTCAATTATTTTTAAAATTTTACCATTGTAATCGGAAGAAAATACGCTACTACTTTGGTAATTGAACCAACATCGTATCTTTAGTAGTAACAAAGTTGGCAATAGTGCTGACTTCAATTTGAACACCCTGTATACTATACAGTTAAGTTTCCGTTATTACTGCTGCTTTGACGAATTTGATATATCAAGATTTATGATATATGAATTTAAAATGCAGATTTTGATGGAGAATAAGATAATGGATGATTCATGGCGGGTGAAAACCCGGAGGTGGGTAAGTAACTCGGGGTTGGGAGAGTGACTCAGCAGATTAGTTGGTTGACTCGCATGACTTAATGATTGATTCGGCCTGTAACTCGAGTAGGTTAGGTTACTCAAAAACGGGTGAGTGACCCGGAGAGGGAAGGGTAGGTATCATCAGGGCCGTTCCTGGGGTGCTTTCCGCCCAGGTGCAAAGTTAAAGTGGCCGCCCCTACAATAAATTTTTGTTATTTCCATCTAAAGGTCTATTAAGGTTGTATAAGTTAAACATTAAAGATATTTTTTTGAAATAGCATTATTTTCGAAAAAATTTGAAATCTTTTACACTTAACATAAAACTTCTACCTGACTTCATAATTATTATTATGAAATTACAGACATTTTTGGTCTACGAAAGTAACAAGTAGCTTATTATTACTAGCATAGAGTATAATGTTTCTAACGTAAAACATATTTTTTGTTTTTACTAGAGTTAGTTACAAGTTACAATAGTTATGCTAAAACGGAGAATTTGGAAGAAAAGTATAGAACCGGACTTTGGCTAAATTCAATGAAACTCGGTCTACTTAATGTTGGATATATAAGTAATGAAATGGGCAAGTTTCAGCCTATATAGCAGCGTTGCCCATTCGCCCCACGTATACGCGCAAACTTCCAGCCAATTTTAAGGATATTTTTTTATGTTAATCTTAATAGGTTCTGAGGTTGCAATTTTTTAATTTTTAAAATTTTGACATATAACTTGGTCAAAAATTTCCTAAGAAACGAGTTGCCCCAATTATTAACCATACCTCTTGACATGTGGTTCCAGCAGGATGGGGCAACACCTCATTATGCAAGACATGCCCGCAATTCCTTAAATGAGTTGGAAACAGGTGGATTGGTCGAGCTATCCCGATAAACGCGCCTCCTAGATCACTCGACTTGACCACCCTTGACTTTTTCCTGTGGGGTTTTATAAAAGAAAAAGTTATGAAAATATGAAAAATCGTATCCGACATGCTGGCCAACAGTACGAAACTAATTTAGAAAAAAGGTAGAAGAAGGTGTGTAGAAGTTGAAGGACATTTAGAACCCATTCTAAAGCATGATCCACGTTAAATAAATTGAATGAAGTTTTTATACTAATAATTAACAAATTATGTAACCAGCAGAGCAAATTTTGCGTAAACATGCGTAGTTTTCTACGTAGATGCGAATTTCAAAGAGATGAATATACCATCGTGTTTAAAACTCCAAGGTTACCTTCCACCGGTTAAAAATAAGTGGAGATAAAAATTTTAAAGCTACATCAAAATGTACTTTCTACCAACTGCCTGTACCAAATTGCATTCAGATAGTCCCAGTAGTTTTTAAGATATCGCCGTGTAATACTTCTAAAACTCTCACCCTGAATAGTTATGCAACACTAAGGCCAGGTTTCATTGAATTTTGAATTTAGGCCGGTTCCATACTTTTCTTACAAATTTTCCATTTTCAGCTTTCGCCGATAAACCGATAAGGTTTCGCGGCGTAGGCAGCGAGCCACAACGTCTTCCTAATGCTAGTTAGTAGAATTTATAACTAAATCATACGTGTATGGGCCCTGTATTTGGTTGAGATTTACTACCGGAGAAGTAGCGATAAATATTGTTGCGGTGTTGTCGGTTCTATTTTGAAAATCGATTTTTAAATTGTGGTATTGTTCAACGATGTTAGTCAATTTTTCTTTGTCATCGGCCACAGTTTATCATAGCGGCCCTGGTGCACGTGCACCACCAGCACCCTGTCCAGGAACGGCACTGGGTACCATAACTATATTTCACAATCATTGATAAATACCGAAGCTTTAGATATGTTCATCTGGCAAATCTTCAACTAGTTTTGTAATTTTGGTTACATTTATTTAACAAATATACAATTAAACTGGCCATTTTTAACTTTCTTTCTCAAATGTAATTGTAACTCAACGTATATAATACGGAATGCAAGAAACAGCGTATATGCCACGGAACTAAAGTGCCTTTTAATTCTTTGAGTGATTGTTGCCCTCGACTACGTCTCGGGCAACAAGTTTTATTCTCGAAATTAAAAGAGGCATTTAGTCCTTTGGTATAGAATACACTATTTATAAAACTTTGCGTTTTTTAATAATTCTTCATTATTAAATTTCTTTAGCGCTGATCTTGAGTAAAAACAACAGCTTCATCTTGACAAGGCTGCAAATGTTTTACCATATTGCTGCTAACAAGTAAGCTCAAAATCTAGTAATTCCACAGAATTACTGATCAGAATATGAAAAGTAAAATTCTTACCTACAAATGGCAGTGGCTGGAATCCATAAGATGGATATAAGTATAAGCAAAACACTAAGTATTATTGCCCAAGGAGGCCAATTATGTCTTTCTGTAACACCTTTCGAAGGTACCCAAGCGTCATATCCAGAACCTTTCACATAAATTTCCAAACAACTAGCAAAAAGTATCGACAGCATAGCTAGAGGTGAAAGGTATTTCCAGCAAACCAACCAATAAAGGCCAGGTCGTGAACCTGTCATCATTTCTATGTCGTCTGCAAACCTGTAACAAAAAACTACTTTATTGTTTTTCCATAAAAGAAAACAAGAGATAATTACCGCTTTAATCCATAAAAATATGCAACTGCAATACATTCACACAGTGCAATTATCAACAAAGGGAAGTTTCCGCTAAAATTGTCGAAAAGAACGAAAACGTAACTGCCAGCTCCATGTGCAAAAGCCATCGAAATAAGGCAACACGATAAGCACAAGGCCCCTGTAAGTATCTCTTTCCTCAAATTAGGAAAGATCTTCATATCCACAATAGAAGTTGCAACACCTTCAAGTGTTCCAAACTGGGAATCAATACCCAACGTAAATAGCATAAGAAAAAATAGAACCGACCAGAACTGCGCACCAGGAAATTGATTAATTGCCTCTGTGAAAATAATGAACGCTAATCCTGTTCCGGATGCTGTCTGAAAAAGAAGTTCTTCAGTTAGTTTGCATACTAAACTTAATGACATCTTAAATAAACCGTAACAACTTTTATTATATTTATCACTTTTATCTTTGACCTACTTTAGAAACTTTCTCACTTAAAAGTGTCTACATTATGCTTGTTTATCTTTACTTACATTATCGAGTTCCTTCTCTAAATCACACTTAGGTGGTATTAATAAACTCTTGAATGTTCCATTGGGCAATGTGAAGTTGAAAAGACTTCCATCGGGCGGAAGAGACATAGAACTGTAGTTCGCTCCAAAGATGTCATTTAACGTTGCATTGCGATCAATAAGACATCTTTGATGCACCATTGTTGCTTTGAATCCAATAACGGAGAAAACTACAATTCCGGCAAACATGGACGTAAAACAGTTCGTGAAAGAAACCATCAAGGCATCTCTATAACAATTGTTATTCACAGGATTGTAAGACGAGAAAGCAATAAGGCCTCCAAAAGCCAGTCCTAATGAAAAGAAAATCTGCGTTCCGGCTTCTAACCAAACAACAGGATCTAATATAGTGTGCCATTTTGGTGTAAAAAGATGTCTAACCCCATCTCCCGCGCCAGTTAACGAGGCTCCACGAAAGAAAAATATTATTAGAACTATGTAGGGAAAAGTGGCTGTCACATACACAACTTTACCCGAGGATGCGATACCCTTTATCATACACAAATAAACAAGAATCCACGCAATTACTAGTGCTATTGCTATTTTCCAGTTGAACACTTCCGGAGTATTAATGTCATCCGATATCATTAGAGTTGTTCGATACCAGAAGTATTGCGTTGGGCTACTAACCTAGAAACAAACTTGTGTAAACTTTTTTTAACGGACCGGTAATCAATACTTACCACACATTCTGGTTCGTCTACGTATGAACCATTTGGAAAATATACTTTTGGACATTCGGACCAGGGCAGTTCTGATTGAAAACTTTGGGCGAAGTAAAATAAGCACCAGGCTATTATGGTGTTATAGTATAGGGCCACATTGAATGATACAACCGCACTGCTAATTCCAATTCCTGAAACAGAAAGAATGGTTAGAAATCTAGGTTATAAGAATTAATCAAAGTAATATTTTTACTAAAAGACTTTAGCACTTTATACGGAATTCTGCTGTGATTTTGTTTGAAATGTTTTTGTTTTGAAAGCAGTGAGCTGAATAAACACGTTGTTGGAAATGGTAATTCTACAGTAATAATTAGATTATAAATATAGACTATTTTAGGCCATCCGTGATCGAGTTGTAAAGATCCTGCTTCTCGATCAAAGGGACAAGGGTTCAAATCTCGGTTGCAACTAAATTTAAAAAAATATTATAATTGTATATGAGCTCCTTAGGATAAGGTATTAAAGTTGTATGAGTGATAAAGTATGGGGGAGCGTAATGTACTTGCTACTATAGTTCCATTACCTCCGTTGCACTCCCATAAGAGTTTGTGCGGAACCCTACACTGCAAATGCGGGAAAAATGGAATGGATTATGTAAGTATGTATATAGACTATTATTAATCAAACATATTGCAATAGCCAGTTCCGATGTCCGATGTCTACCGAAAAATGTCTTGAAAACTAGGAGACCTAGTAAGCTAAATTTTTACAAACAGGTGGACCCTACCCTAAAGAGATGCGTGAGTATAATTATAGTTAATCCTAAAAAATCTAAGGGGGTCGCAGGAGAAAGCATTTCTTAAAAAATCATTATGATTATATATGAATGGCGTAAACTACAATCTTCAAATTTTCACAGATTATACTTAAAGCAATTCTAAAGGTAAAAAATACAGAAATTACCGGTTTTTCACCCAGGTGGAGTAAGGCAACATTCGAGGGGGAAAAGAGTTTTCCGAAAAAATAATTATTAAAGAAACTTTAATTGTGGATAATCTGTAATAGATACATATATGCCACCACGGATTTTTTTGTAGATCTTTTTGAGGCCTACAATTCTTTTGCTTAGAGTTTGCTTTTATCTGTTACCGTTTTCGCAACGGAAGGCTTTTTGTGTTTGTTTTGCCAATTTTATTGATTATTTCTTTTACATTTTGCTCATTATTCAACTTTTAACAGACCTTTTGAACAATCTTTATATGACTAAATATTTTACAAGAAACAAGCTTAAAATCTATTCGGTTATTCTAGAAATTCAACAGCTCTTACAGAGGCATAAGTTATTTGTGTAATTATTTGAGTGCGCGTGCACCTACGAATAATATGTGGTATGCACGCAAATTGCCGGCGGCAGCGTTACCAGCAGCTCAACTTTTGTTCGATTTGTTTTCTTACTGCATTGATAGCTGAAGAGACTGGAGACGGGTCCGTTGATTTTTCAACGAGACAGGTACGTAGACATGAAGGAGCTCGAGATTCTGACCCCCCCCCCGAAGCATATATGTGCGACTTCGAGTTTTTCACTTTAACGTTTATTTTATTGTATAAAAGATTTAAAAGATAATTTAAAATTATATTTGATTTAAAATGTTAGCCCTTCCCGAAAGAAAATTCTTGCTACGGGCCTGCAGCGGGAGTAATTCTAGTATAATATAAGACAAAAACGAATTGGTGCCAATCTACTCCATAAATGGAACATGCATACTACGATGTATAAATAGTGTTGTAAAAATGTATTTGCAGATTCTATTCCTAGAATTAAATTTTAAAATCTTATAGGGTTTTGTCGTTGAAAAAATGCCCACAAATATTTGTAATTATTATCGTTCTCTTTGACAACTATTAACTGTAACTAAATACTGAACTTTTAAATATCTGTAAATATCTCGTCATTTATCGGGAATAATCTTTCAACTATCCCTGTTTTATTAGGGTAAGCTATCATGATATTTGCTTTTGATCGATTCTCGTAGATTATGATATTGCATTTCCGGGTTGGTTTCTTTTGTGCTAACTTTCTAGATCTCGCACTTGCATTTTACACTTCGAACACTACTCTACTACACTACTACAGTGAAATAAATTTGGCCATCGGGTACATCGCAAGGTTCTTTATATAACGCTGTTAAATAATAGGTTTTACGCAACTAAATTAAACATTTACTTAATATATTTATATATTTATATTTACTGTATCCGTTTACTAGTATTTTTCCGACTGTCAAGTTAAAATCTGATTTGATGACTCATGTTGAAATAATTCCCTGTTAATTGCTTAATAGTGTTGAAAAATGATCTCGTAAATCTTCTGTGAAAAACCATACAGTATGTAATAGAAATTAAAAACGTTAGCTCTTAGTTTCTTAATTTTTTGATAGTTTTTTTTTTAATATCTTAGATTTTCCAAATATTTGGTGTGGCGTTGTAGAACAATATCGAGTTCGTCTATTATTTATGGGCAATATCGCTATAACCCACAGAGACAAATTTTGCAAATCGACGGAAAGGAGTCTGAATTATGCCCGCGCCGTTGAAGCAAATAAAAAATTCTGATTGTTTTAATTGACTACTTTAAACAAGAGCGTGATAATAATAGAAGTTTGCCTTTTGAGTGCATGCAGTTACAGGTAGATTATTTATTACAATACTATTATTGGTAATCATCACGAATACATCTTTATTACAATCCATCAAACGAAAACTTTCGTGTGGGATTCGCAGACGAAGAAGGAGGACGACATTCGGGATAAAAGAGATGTAGCTTCACTGGCACTCCTACCTTTAAACGTTTACATCTGACTGTACTCATAGTGCACCGCAAGACGTTCAAGTAAGGAATGCGTTACAACTGATAAGGCAGTTGTGTCACTGCGCATATCCTAAGGTCACACGAAGGTTTTCGTTTGATGGGCTGTACAAGTGTACATTCTTAACGAGTGTCAATAAAATTATATAAATATTATTGGTTCATACAAATATTGTACAATAACAAGTATTACTATATATCAAAGTTAATGTGTTCTTTTTGATCGGGATATAAATGACAGATGCGTCTAATCCTACTTTTTAAAATGATTCATAGTATTAGCAACGTTGCGTCAATGCGCGGATTTTGTTTGCCATGCGTTTCTGCACTGTTAGCGTAAAAATCCTATACCTATTGACAGAACACTAAATAGAATTCAATAAAATAAAAGACATTTGTTAATTTTTCATAACAACTTTAATGGAGTTTTTTGAATTGAAGATGCCGAGTTAATTGTTAATGGAAAGTCGATTAGAAACAATAGTAAAGATTTTTTATTTTTTACCAAACTAGAGAGAAAAAAATTGAGTCGAATTGGGACGCGCCAAAGATTTTAGCCTGCGTTTTAGCGGTATATTATGTTTAATTATGCCCTAGAGTAATTGTCAGATTGGAAGGTTGGAAGGTTATGTTATAACTAAAGCATGCGTCTCATTGCATTCATTAACATCTACCGCATATCGACGTTATTTTGTCTAATTTTGTTACTGTACAATGCCATCTATATTTATTGGCGCGTCCCAATAGCCTCAGAAGGTTTCATTTACTGGCACAAAGCCAACCTACTTTAACACCGGCTTACGCGCTCTTTGAATCATACTATGTCATCATGTTGTCGAAAAGGTCGAAAGGTTTATTAGCTTCTTATCTTTACGACATACCTGCCGTAATTACTTTTCTCACCATCTTCGTTGTTTATAGACTAGTTCTGATGCAGTTACTTATATTTGTGAAAAAAAAGTTTTACGTTTCGATATGATTTTTGGCAGATCAAATTAAGTCTCATATACCTACCGGTGATTATAATAATCTTATTCTTTGATTTCATTTAAGATTTGGCGATAGATTTGCATAGAAATCCAATTACTTTATTTTTTATATTTATGTAGGTTATTTATGACCAAAGGATATAACCACTACTCCATAAGAATTTTGTGACCGATTGGCTTTTAATGAAACTTGCTGCAGTTGTAGCTAGGGCAAATATACACTTTGTCATTGAAAGGTTCCCCGTGAGTTCTAGGTCACGCGAAAAGTCAAATTATTTACTGAAATCGTCGAAATAGGGCGAGTGTGGTATTGCCACAAACGGAAATTGCTTCGAGTTAAATAATTTATAATTCATACATTGCGTTCCGTTTTGTTTCATCAAGGTTACGCTGATATCTACAGCAACGACCCACGTCAGTCGATTATTTGCAGCAACTACCTAAACTATTCAGGCAGCTGCGGCCGACTCACCCGCGTCTGGTCATTTATATGTTAATCTCAACTGTAAGCCCCATTCCAATGCATTTATCTACCAAGGTTGCTCTCGTCTATGCTGAACAACCCACATTCGTCCACGTGCAGTCAAGCGGCCTACGCTAGTCAAGCAGTTGCGCATTCCTTCAAAGAATCTCCGCTTCAGCCCACGGCAAACCACCAGCCTGCAACCGGAAGCCGTGAGCTCCGTGCCTAGCACGGCTAACTCGTCTCTGCAGAAAACACCTATCATACCCGGAACACCAACCTACGGCTTCACACTATTATGCTAATCTCTTCCGCGTTGATCAGTATATAAACCCGCTTGCGCTTAGAAGTCAGTCAGTGCCATGACTCGAAGAAGCCACATCCAAGCAAGCAGGTAAGTGCCTTTATATTTATTTTATGGTGAGGGGTGGAACCTGGTGCCCAGCGGCATTGGTTACCGTTCCCCTCACCTCGTTTAGTTATCGCCTAGTCATTAGGGGGTTGTGCTAAGGCTCCCTATGTGCTTAGTTGTAGATGACTAGGAGCCAGTCTCCTACGCTTAGTTTGTAAACCTAGTGCTAGATAGGGTGGTTCCGATCGCCCTGATGTTTATTGTTAGGTTTAAGAGGACCTGTACGTCCTCAAACTATATAACCATTAGGTGTAATACCGTTTGTTTTTCATTACTTTGTAGTTAGTATATAGTTGCTTTTATGCCTTGTGTTTTTGTCCCGTTCTACCTCTGACTACGATCCTCACTCACGAAAACCCCACGTGACAGTATCAATCGAAATCTCCCGTGAAGCAGGAGCAAGTGCTGCTGTTAACCTCTTTTAAATTATTTGCCTTAGGTCACCCAGTTTACCAAAAATCAATAACCCACCAAACGGGGTAGATGGAGTCCTTTTAGAACGCGCAGTTATTTGACTGCAATAGAAAGGAAAATTGTTAACCCAGGTTAGATTCGTAAGGTATGAAGGTGTTCGTTATCCAAGGACCAAGAGCATATATTTTGACCTCTGACTTGGTCGCTGGCAAAAAAGATTTCCCAAACTTTGTTAATGCCAATGAATCTCTATCTAGAGTCGAGTAAACCCCTTAAAGACCTCTTTCTACAGATTCTTTTGGATGAGGAACATGCAGCTCTTAATCTGGCCCGAATACTTACTTACCAATACATGCGGCTGCCGACTACTATATTTACAAATGTGCCGAGAGGACAGAACATCGACTCTGGGCATGAGGTGGCGATACACTGGGGTTCCTCCACATCAGTATACAATTTATGTTCTCTTCTATCATGTACGCATGACTTAAGGGGTAGTCCAAAAAGGAGATTCATGTCCTGCACTTGGTATAACGGCGAGAACCTTTGACATATTGTCATGATCTTTGACATGCAAAAAATGAATTCACCCACAGAATAATTTTAATTAAGCAAATTTAGACAAGTTCACATTTAACCGATTTATGGGTTGTATAACATAAATTTCAAAAACTATCATTTTGAGTAATTTTTCTTTTGATGAATTAAAATATAGGCAATTATAATTAACATACACACTTAACACGTTAGGCATAGAACGGATACCTGGAAAATTCGATTTTTCATGAAATTTAGTTAATCTTCTTCTGCTATCAACGATTTGGGCGACATTTATCTAATTTTTTAAATTAATGAAGTTTAGGACAATTTTAATGTGAGATTTCACCTAGAACATACAAAGTGTACAAAACTATTTAACCACTTGCCTTGTAAAAAATTTAGTTAAAACTATGTTTCTTATACAATGAGGTTCACAGATATTGAAAGTTTCTTGTAATTTAGATTTTTAAAACTTTTGGTTGAATTACTTTGGTGTAGGTTTCTAAAGCTGCTGCTTTACCACATATTTTATAGAATCTTAAATTTAAGGATTGTTTTGTATTGTTGCTATCATATAAAAACATGTAATTATGTTGCTCTTTTGGAACATTTAATGAATATTGTTATTGGGTTTGAATTTCCATGTTGTTGATACCTAAAATTATACAAATAATGTTTTTAAGTATATATTGTTAAAATTTGTTAAGATAGGAAGGTGTGTAAATATATTTTTGTATAATAAAGTTAATAAAAGTTTTAAGGAGGTAGGGATGTCATCAACATTCAGTTGTAAGATTAATTTTGGTTGTTCATGCAAGTATCACATTGGATTCGGAATTTAATTTCCTATAAAATTATCTAATTAGTTTTAGATTTATTTAAAAGTTATATACTATAATTTGGTTGTTATAAATGAAATGTCAGTGCTCATTTGTTTCAATAAAGATTTAGCATAGAGTTCAATTGTTTAGCAATTGAAATCATATAATCATATTCAAATCATATAAATCGACAGCCATGTTTTCAGCAGGAGTTTTCAGCAGTCAGATCTGATACCAGGAGTTTCAGCATATCAATATGGTATTTAGAAGGAGCCAATTTCTAAAAATTAAAAGGATGGACTTGTAATTAAAAACCGTGAGTTTCTCTGTAGTAATTAGTTTAATTAGTAATAAGACATTGTTATAATACCAAAAAAGGCATAAAGAATTGCAAACAAATTACTCTCTTTCTTTATAGTTAAACTAAAACAATTATTTCTTTGGAAATGAATTTAATTTATCTCCAAATAAATAATATTTAATTATTTTGAGATTATAAAAAAATTAATTATGGAAATAAAAAGAAAAGATCTGTATTTATATTTTTCATTGCTGTTTACATTATAAACAATTATTTTTGTTTCTTTTAATTTCATGTAAAAGAAAATGTTTCTTTGATGGTATTAATTTTCGTTTTGTTTATTTTTTCATTATTACTTGTTAATAAAAATAAAATTGTGTTGTTACTATCTACGAGATACTGTGTTCCTAAATATGAAAAATTAGTTATCCATTGAAGCGACTCGACTGTGGGAATCAATTTGTAAACGGTTAGGCTTTTCACAACTTTATATTTTAACCGGTGTATTATTTCAATTAAAGGTAAGCAAGTAATAAGTTGTGTATTAAATCTTTGTCACAATCGCATCCATGTCTGTGTCTAGTATTTAAATAAAAATTAAAAATACCCCCCCCCTTTTAGATCGTATCATTACACGATCTGTTAAATGCAGTGATATTTACTGACATTATTACTGGTTAACCCTGTTTTCGAAACCGCATTGACTTTGGATTATTAACCTTCAGTGACCTGAATGGTAAATCGTTTAAAAAAATTAACAGCATTTGCTTCTGCTTTACGAGAGCCTTCGATTGATATCCTACTCACAAGGCAAGTTTAGTAATTTGACCATTGGTGTAACTTAAGGGTTACAGAGGCCTTTACCTAACAAAGTGTCTAAACACAAGTTGTTTACTTTAGCCTAGCTACAATTCTAGCAAAAGTTTCAAACAATTACAACGGTTTTGAATTCATATGAGATAAGGCCCATTCCTTTTAGTTTGATTCAAAAGAGCAAAGATCATGTACGAGATTTAGTTGAAACTTGGTTATGTAGGAGGTGCCGTTAGGATAGAGAAGAAAGGGGGAAGTTCTTGTGATTTGTGTGCCAAAATCGGCGGTATTGTATGAGATAAGCCTTGTGGTATCGGGATTTTTAAAAATTTGTTTAGGAGTGAGTATTAATTGTAGTATGCTAATCTGGAAGTCAAATAAAGGCCTAGGTTCAATTTCTTAGCTCTCTGTCATATTTCGTTTAAGCTTGACACTTAAAATGTAGGGTTGTAATGTAAAAGCAATGTGATGCAGTTGAGGAATGAAAGTGTTATAACTAAGCTAAATAAAAGTTACCTGCAAGATATGGCGACACTTGATTCCAAACACCAATAGCACCTTTTCTTAGTCTCTGTCCAATAGCTAGTTCCAAATAAAAAATTGGTATTCCTTCTATTGCCAGCATTACAAAATACGGTATCAAAAATGCACCACCACCATTCTTCTGTGCTAAATACGGAAACCTCCAAACGTTTCCGAGACCGACAGCATAGCCTACCGTCGCAAGTAAAAATGTAAGTTTACTATCCCAAGATTCTCTTTCTTCTTCTCCACATTCTGGCCTAAATATCGGTTTACCATCTTGAGAACCCCTTTTACTGCTGCAAGCCGATTTTATTCTTGTGTTCGGACTGGTATCTTCGAATGCCAAATTTGTCGCTCCATAAGTTCCTGTCGTACTTCCATTTTCCACGACGAGTCGTCCACGCAATTCTTTCATTTCTACACGGTCTAGGGAACGCTGAGGATTAAGATCTCTGGAACTCTGCTGGCGCACAAGATGGGCTGTATTCGCCATACTAAAGGTGTATTTAAAGGAAAACTGTTCTACGTCAGTCTATATTGTTGTCGTCCATGTTTACCTGAAAAAAGAATAAAGCTGTAAATGGAATTAGTTTTTAGAAATAAATAATAGGTTGTTCCATTAACCTATTATAGGATATAAAATACCTCGTACACAGAGAAAAAGAGACACGTAACGATATGATTTAATTTCCCGAATTTCAGAAGACTGTCGCTTTAGATACGATACCAGACCCCTAACCTTATAAATTTTCTTTGTGTACAGTTTTTTAAGCATCCATCTCGAGACATCTAAATTACTTCGGTGCGTTACGGTTTCGCTCTAACAAAAGCAATGTTTTCATTTTTATTCCTCGTTTACAATTGAAAGACTTTTTCAGATTTCCAGACTTATAACTGCGAAGAGAAAATTGGAAAGTTTGATAACAAGGATTATTTGTAAATTTAGCCTTTAAAATTTTTAAATAACAGAAAAGAAGCAACAGTTTGTAATCAATATTTATTGTGGTTTTCACATATACTTTGTTCTTTTTAGAAGTTTCAAAGCATGTATTGTTTAAAACAAAACACTATCATTAATTTCGTAATTCATAAGTTGTAACGCTCTGTATAGGGAAATAGATGGAAAAGCGAATTTTAGAAATAGTTTAATTGAAAACGGTACTGCGATTTGAAGTAGAATATTCCCATGAGGGTCGTAGCAAACTCAGTCGTATTCAGTTGGCGTACGTAAGATTTTAGCCATATAAACCCGTTATTGAATGTAACTGTTGTAATTACTTTGCGCCGCGACTCTGGGATCAGACAGCGCCACGTATGTAGGTACCCAGTAATTCCCGTAGAAATATTCAATGAACTTATTTTTTGTTCCGTAATAGGCTCGATACTTTTACAAAAATTTACAAAACTGCACAAATCTACACATACAAAATAAAGAGATGTAAAAGACAAACAAATGGATTACCCTTTGACTATAAGATCTCAATTAATGAATAAAGTAACAATTTATTCAATATCACGTATTTCATAGAAGCTGTGAACATTAATTTAAAGCTTACAAAAAAATACATCTAAATAGTACTTGAGTCTAATGATTACTTCCGCAATTAATATGAGCCATAATCAAAGTAAATATTTACTTTTACTGTCTCCAGCCTTACCATTAAAAACCACCAGTTACAAAATAACTTATAAAACTAACACCAACACCTTTTCATTTTTATTCAATGCTAAAGACAAAACACAAGATATCATGAAATCCGGCATTTACCGTTTGAATTGTTCTTTTTGTAACTCGGTTTATATTCGACAAACACTTAGAAATTTCGACATAAGATACAAAGAACACGTACGCTCTTATAGACTTAAACATCCAGAAAAATCGAATTATGCCAAACACATTTTGGAACAGAACCACCCAATGACACCTCAAAACAACATTAAATTCTTACATTTTTGCAACTACAGACACAAATTGGACATTTTAGAAGCTTTTGAAATATACAGACATAAACGCACAGTACCTTTAATGAATGAACAAACTGAGCTTAGTAATTCTCCTTTATTAGAAGTCTTAGATATTTAGTTTTTGTTATGTATTGTATCTAGTTACCTATTTTCTGTATGTATTTATCCTTAGCAACGTGTTTGTTTATCAATCTTATCTACCTTTGATAATGACACAAAGTGTCGAAACAATATTGCCAGGTTAAGATATTAATAAAACTTGTGAAACTTTAACTAATCTTTGTATTTATATTATATGTCAAAAATATTTACTTGACTGATTGCAAGAAATATTGTCCTTACATTGCTCACAAGTTTAGTAATTGAAATGTAAAGTTTATTTTCAATGATTTCGTCGTGTAAAACTATGCTACTTATTCTGGATTATTTCTCTGCTGGATGCCAAATGGGATCGATAATAACAAACACAATGTGTGCAACTAGCCATTGGATAAAATGAAATCCACAAGCAAAAACAAAATTTTCTTTTGTTCAAAACACAGCTTCTCGAAACGTTTGATTGCATGAAAGTATATCCAAAAAAGGTGTTAACGGCGTAAAAGAATCTTCATGTACATGTGTTCAAACTAAACTCGGTCTCCAAATATTCTCTTCGAACGGGGATGATCCAAATTCAACACAATCAATTAATTTAGTCACTAAAAGAGACTTTTTCTAGAACCCAAAAATTCGCTAAGAGTAATTAGAAATAATTCTCTGAACAAGGACACGACGGGTCTTATGCGGTTTTTCAATTTCCTCAAAAGATTTTTTAAAAATCGAGAAGAAATCGACATCGACATGTAAAACCTCGGTACACTTCGCCGTGTTGTTGGATGAGCACGTTAAGCAGTCGGTCTCGACTGACAAACATCTGTTTGTGATTGTCGTTAAGAATAACACTGCTCTATACAACGTAGAAATATGTATAAATATACTTACTTCAGTGGTTTGGCAATGTTAATTATAATTAACATTTATACATACAACAGTATCAACAGTGCCATAATGATCAAAAAAGGACCATTAAACAAACCACAATTAAAAATTATTAATTGCTTAGTATAAAAGCCAAAATATTTAACGACATATGTAGTTAAAAAGAAATAAATACAAGGATTCTCCATGGTACAAGATAAAAAGGTACCTGAATTTATTTGTTTACGCGGTTAAGGGTGGGATTTTGTAGGTATAACTTATATGGAAAACATGCCTCTGTATATTCTGTTTTATCGTCGAAATGGTTGCAATTAGAAAAAAAAGATAAAAATTAAACCAAAATCTACAAACTTTCCGAGTTATAATGAGATATTTTTTAATAATGATCATTTATGTTTAAATAAAATACTAATCATTAAAAAGGGGTATACTGTCGCGGTACGTTAATTGTTCAGTTAATACTATCCAAAATATTTAACAGCGTTAAGTTTGTATTTATTGCAATATTTAAACTATTTACAAAAACTTTAAACATGACTAAGACATATCCTTCCTGTTATTACAAAAATGGGGTAGAATATTTGTAAACATGGCAATTATTATCTAGGGCTCAAACCCGATTCCGTCACTTTTTTGCTGCAAAACTTAAAACTAGTCCATCTATAGTTGTAAAGATATCGCTGCGATCATTACAGCTTGGCGCATTAAAAGTATTTTTTATCTATATATTTAAAACACAAGGCTTATTTTTGTTTCAGTTTGTTTGAGAGTTCCACGGGGCCGATTACGTGATTCTTTTTTAAATTGAAGCTTTTGCTGTGTAGATTAGACAACATTACTTCATTTTTATATTTTTAAATTAAATAATCTAAAATGATTAATTCAAGATGCATGAAATCGGACATCCACTTGGGGCGCCATCTTAAAATCCATCGTGTCAACTTTGGGAACTACGTTTATTAAAAGACCACTTCCATTACTACATTTTTATTAGCGTTAACAATCGAAGCCGTCGATATGTGCTGCGACTTTTATCTCATTAATCTCTAATCTTTATATTTTAGTTATTCAGTGATTATATTTTTTATAATATTCAAAAAATATAAAAATCTTAAAACAGTAGACAAAAATCAATTCAAAATAGGAAATATATGTAGTTATCTAGTTATTTCTGTATGAAGACATCAGAGTTTCCACTTTGGAAACTGGTCGTCGTCTACCCAACCCCAGGCTTGTCTGGGTAACGGATGACGCGATCAGAATAAAATGTGTGGTAGAGTTATGCCGAGGTGTTTCGTTTACGTTTCACCGAAGTGTTTCTCGACGATGACTCTAAAACGTTGTGGAGGGAGCTCTGCTAACAAGAGGGTCCGGTGTGGGTGGATTGAATCTTAGCTGACGTCAGGGTCTTTCATGGAGCTAAGTATCCCGCTGTCTGACCTAGACATCGGGTGTTCGGGAGACCACACGACGTTCACCCATAAAACTGGCTGTCTTCTACCCTATCCTTGTTTCCTTGGAAACTGGGCAATGGATGAAGCAGTCAGGTCAAGTGTGTGGTAGAGAAATTCGTGAGAATTCTCGACGGTTACTCATACCGATCAGGGGGAGCCCTGGTAATATGATACCGGTGTGGGCGGATTCGCATCCCGCCTTGGTGAAGGTCATTTATGGTCACCGAAGGAATCCGCTGTCTGATCTAGGTCAGTTATGGTCACCAAATGAACCCGCTGTTTGACTGAATCTTAAGTGAGAAGAAGCGAAGTGAGGTTTATTTCGCTTTTTGGCCGATGGGAAACTGCATGCCGCCAGGTAGATGGGCTTAGGAGCTATCCCGACCACCCTATGATCCGGACTGCAGTCGGGTACAGTGGTTAGGAAAAGTTCAAAAGCCACTACACTTAAGGAGAGTTGAAGCGAATACATAGCCTCTCACAATCAGGACAACTTCACCTTAACGGATACACACTGGGAGTCTATAACGTGTAGACTTACGAACGAAGCTCTGTCAAGGGCCCACCAATCCTATATATTGGTAGATCGGGGTGGCAAAACCATTATAAAACCAAGTCCCGCCACAATTGAGGTTGGATTCGATCGGGCAATGGCCCCAACCCCTGTCTCGGGGAGGAGCTTGAGAAGGTATGAAAGAGGACTGGAGGGCTCTCTCTATTCAACTGAGTTAAGTTGGGGTAATAGTCCAAAGAGGACGGGAGGGTGCCGGCGGGTGAGCACGTGTTAAGTCAATCGCTTCGGTACTAGCCTGGATAGCTAGTAGAGGGTGGACAGGCAACCGCTCCGACCATTGAGCTGACTGGGAGCAATTGCTATGCAATTCGCGCGCTGATTGGGCGTATCCCAATTCCTTCCTTCTGGAAGAGAACGTGGGGGTATGTTGATATAGGAACCCCACGTAAAACATACAGACAATCTTGTCTGACCTAGACGAATGGAGGAGATTCAAGTGAGATTTATCTCGGTTAGGGAGTTCGCTCGCAAGCCACCAGGTAGCGTTTCGGAGGTGACAGTACGGGGGGGTCTGGCATATGCTGTCAGTTCTAGCGTCGGATTCCCAGAAATCGTCTAGAGACCTACACTTAAAGGACGTTGATGCGAAGATACATAGCCTCTCACGTTCAAGACAACTTCACCTTAACGGGTACATACCGGGATGCTGCTTTGATGTGCCATACAAAGTAGTCTCGAAACGAAGCTCTGTCGGGGGCACACCAGGTCCATAACTGGGAGATCGGGGTGGCAAACCCATTTAAAAACCAAGTCCCTCCACACTTGAGGTTGGATTCGGTTGGGCAGTGGCCCCCAACTCTGGCACGGTTGTACTGAACTGACCTAAGTTGGGGGAATAGTCCTAATGCTATACGAGGCACTTGACCCCGTATGAAAGAGGACGGGAGGGTGCCGGCGGGTGAGCACGTGTTAAGTCAATTGCTCCGGTACTAACCTGGTTAGCTAGTAGAGGGTGGATAGGAAAGCTCGCTCCGACCAGTGAGTGACTGGAAGCAATTGCTATGGGATTGCGCGCTGATTGAGCGTATCTCAATTACTTCATCCCAAGGGAAGGAACGTGGGGGTATGTTAACACGGGGACCCCACGTAAAACATTCATGAAATTCATGTCTCACTGTCTTTTCTGACTGTCCTGTTTTTGGACCGTTTAATTTTTTAATTGTTTTCGTTCTTCTTTGGGTAGGGACAATAATAACAATACACACATAATTTTTGTGTTATTACAATTATCTACTTTACTCATTATGTAGAAGAGTAGATTTGTATAATATGATCTTGTAACATTAATATCTAAAACCAGAATGAAATAAAAAATATTTGTATTGTTAAAATTCAAAGTGGGGAAGTTAATTTTAAAATAAGTCAGTGTGACAAAATTAAAACCCACGTTTAAAAATTAGATGTGTATAATTCACAGGAGAGCTGCGATCTTTTGGATCTCATCAGCTAGAGGTAGGCTACGGTGTATGTAATTTAAAACTCTGAATTATACACATCTCATTTTTAAATGTGGGTTTTAATTTAGTCATACTGACATTAACATCTAAATTTAGTGATTTTATGTTTTTATCGTGGTTCTCGACCTGTTTATTATATTTTTTCGAAATTCACTCTCTTTCTAGGTCATCACTCTAACGCTAAACTAAAAACCTTTCATATCAATCATATCAAATAAGAAAGAAATCAATAATAAAACCTTTTGTGTAGTTGTTATTCAACATTTTCTATATTTTAGTCTGTTTCTTTTTGTTTATTATGGAAATGTAGATGTCTAAATTATATTTCTCTATTATGAAATTTGAACGTAAGAAGGAGTTTTTCTATATTTAATTAATTTTCTTCCTCTTTCGTTACTTAATGTGTAATTAGAGAAGTTTTCTCCTCTTAATGTTTAATTAAATAATTCTCTTTATCGTCTTAACAGCTTACCTGGGACGTTGGAACTAATGTGAATTTTTGATGTTGACAAGATTTCGAATACGGATTTTCAGACAAGAATTTTAATTTTGAGACATGAGATGCAAATTTTAGACAGATGTTTGTGGATTTTTATTTCTGTGTTTTGCAAATAAAAACAATAACAGTTTTATTAACAGTAACTTTGTTTAAACATTAAGTTATTAATAAAAGTACTCAAAACACACTGGCGCCTAACAAATCTTTTTTTTATTAATTATAAATGAAACTTTTCTCGAATCTGAACAGTTTTATAATTTTCACTCCCGAAATACTGGTAATTTCAATTGCATCACTTGCGCATTAATATATACGCATGTGGAACAAAAATATACACGAACAAAAAAAAGTTAGTTCCACCTTTAGCAATCTGTTTTCTTTGGATGAAAATGATATTCCGTCTTCCATTACTTACAATGTGCTTTCATACAAAAATTACAAATGTGCAACCAGTTTTCTATCATGTTTATAAAAGCAATACCTACTATTAGCATCATTGCATGTATTGTATCTGATGACAAGTCATTCGTTTTAATGGATGGATGTTTTCAGGAATAGATAACAATAATGGTTTCTTTCAGACCATTTCTATTAGAAATAGGTTCAGTAATTTTAAAAAGCCACTTATACACACGCAAACACATTAAGCAGTTTCATGACGTCACTAAAATAGTTGAGAATTTTCCCTATACAAACCTACATTTATGTGTAATTTGGATTTTAGTTTGAAGTTAGGAGAAAATAGGACATAGGATAATTTATACTTCTAACGCGTTTTGGTTAAAAGCTTAGTAAAACTAGTTTTTATTATACAATTTTATTCTGCAACTATAGACTCATCATTATAATGTTGTATAGAATTTGTGTCCATTTCACTAGTGGACTAGTTAGTACAAATTTAGCTAACTGCGGCCAAGTTCTGGGGAAGATGCTGGCTAGTGGTCATAGTTGATGCCAAAAGATAACTTTCCAGAGAGGGAGCCACTTGAAAATCCGTGTAGAACACCAAAATGGCGGCCATTAAAGATGGCCGCCTTATTGGGCGCGCACTAGATTTTTTGAATCTCAGCTCCTAATGGACCGATTTCGATTTTCTTTTTTTTGTTTGAAAGCTCTTGTGAAGAGCTTTCAAGAGCGTCGTGTACATGGCTAAAAAAGCCAAAAAGCTGCACTTTCTGATTGGAATGTGCCACTTCCTGTGGTCATAGTTGATGCCAAAAGGTAACTTTCTAGATAGGGAGCCACTTGAAAATCCGAGTAGAACCCCAAAATGGCGGCCATTAAAGATGGCCGCCGTATTGGCGCACTAAATCTTTCCACAACAAACCGATTACGATTTTCTTTTTTTTTTGTTTGAAAGCTTTTGTGAAGAGGACACTTTTTTGTCTCTATACATTTATCTCTATACCTTAAGGGTTTTGCACAATTTCTAAAAACCTCGAAATTTCACTCTTCTCACGAATTTCATTGATAAGTAAGTTTTTAATTGTGCTCAATATCCCTTTCTTGTTTTCATAAACAACAGTGATTTTAATTATTTTGAAAACATTTATTACATTAACGAAAAAATTTTTTACAAACAACTAAATACTAAGAAATACTTATATATTCCAATCCATTCTTCAAATGAAACCTCTGGATTTCCTTACGTAAACGCTTTTTTGAGCAGACTGTATAAAACCGCAGCAGTCTTCTGATGAATTGCTCTTACTTTTGTGACATGATAACTTTAAGACACGCTTCCGCTCTTTCCTCTACCTTGATTGCAGAGTTTGCCACCAAACTAATCCAGTCACTACCTTCGAGAATCTGGCCAAGCACTTTCAAAAAGGCCTGCCCAATATGAAAACCTCCAAACATGGCTACAAACTTGGATTTACCGTAAGAATCACTGGATGGATTTAGTCAAAGCAAATAGAGCCTGGTCCATACATATGACAGGAGTTTGTCCTGTATTTAAAAATGTAGTAATTTTCTTTATTTGTTCCATTGCATGCTTCAGCATTGCCGGTGAAGAAGAACTTTCATTAAATAGTGGTAAACGAGAACTACGCGTTAATTCCAATGATGAAGAGCCTTTTCTTGAAGCAAGGAACGCTGCCCAGAAAATGTCTAGAGGCGCATCTTGTCAGTAAGGATGTGGTCTAGCCATTGCTGTTCTATTTTCCACTCAGATCCAAATTCTGAAATTGACATATCAGAAGATGTGGTTTGGTTTTCTTTTGTCACAGGTGGCTCCTTCGAGGGCAGTGTTACAGGCTTGACAATACTGTAGTTATCTGGAAGCTCGGGTACTTTTTTGTTACTTTGATCAACACAAGAAATGCTTGTGGCAATCTCACGAAGCTCACCAACTTCTCCTTTGGCGGAAATTTGAAAGATAGAAGTTGCTGTTCCGTGGAAAGATGATTCTGAAGTTGTGCTGCTGTAGTTATGATCAATGTTGTCGTACGCACCAATCACAGAAAGACCATGAAGCAAGTTTGAGGGGCATGTGACCCTTCTTCTTGAGCTTTGAGAATCTTCAAGTAAGCAAGACTTGCTGTTATCTAATTCTGTTTGATGAGATTGGCAGGCCTCTTTCATGTATGCCTTTAATTATTGTATTATTTAGTGTTCTTACAAATACAGACAGGGCCAGGTATAATGGAACAGGTGGTTCATGACGAACAATGTTGCCTTTCGGAATGATTTCACTGTGGTTGAAAACTATTAATTGGCTGATAGTCAAAGTAGGCTGAGTTTCTCTAGTTGTGTTCTCTGCTAAAGTGTAACCATGGAGTAAATAACACACTAGAGCCAGAAGTTCTGGAGAAACGCTTGCAGTTTGTTGATCATCATTCAGGTGACTATCAAAAGTAACTTTTTTTGGGTCATTACCTTTCTAATTTGTTTAATGAATCTTTCACATGCAATAGCATCATAATCAAGGTTTTCAGAATGAACATTTTTATAAATATTAGCACCATCTCGGTGCAGGAAGTAATATCTGTGTAAAAGTTGAGAAGTGAGAAATGCCGGAGAATTCTATTACGTAGACGGGTAGTATGTGTATTTGAAAGGTCTTTACTTTCCACGCTCTGAAGATTTACTAGGCTGTTTGTATAAAGAGTTTTAAAATGAGGCATTTTTAATACAATCTCAGTGTTTCCAGATTTAGAGGCCTGAATTTCCCCTCTCATGTAGCGTGCAACGGAAGCAAAGGCCATACTTTCGAAGATAGAGCTGACTCTTCCTCTTTTACTCCACTTGATGTTCTCAGACAATTTGTCAGATTTGTATAGCACTTCGAGTGGTACTTTGCTTCTTTGGCAACTAAATCGCCACCCTCGATGAACACTTTAAGTTGAACGTTTTTGGTAGTTCCAGCACATCGCTTAACTTTATCATCTTGTAGAGAAGCAACCTTATACAAAGATTTTCGAGTAGTGACCTTCTCATTGCATATAAAATATATTTCATCTTTCATTTTAATAAATAATGTTATATTGCCTCCAGATCTTGTTTTTTTTTCATTTGGTTCTGATGGAGTCGTAGACTGTCCTCAGATGATGTATTAGGCAAGTTTATGATGAACGTCGGCGTTTTCTTGCCCTGTCAAGTTTTGTTTTATTGGAGTTACGGGCACACTTCCTGTGCTACTTTGTATTGTTTTTTCGAAATGTTCCTTCTATTCCAACTCAAACCATGGAGGACAGGTGCAGTCCTCCGATGCAGTCCGCAGATTCCGAAATTCCATTAAATTTTCTGCAAGCGTCCTGTAGCTAGCACCAAAAAGTGATTCAACAGTGTGAGTGGCTGGGCAAATCATGTCTTCATCACTGGATTTTTAACATAAGCAACATATGGTCCAATATACGGCACTAGGAGGAGATTCAGAGTTAATATCTGCCAGACACCTTGAAGCCATTTTCGAAAAGTTCCAAAACTGTCCAATCTGAGACAAAGAAGGACCAGCGTTTGAAATGAGTAAACCTATATAATACAATGAAAACAAATTTAAGAGAACGCCAAAAATCATCAAATTACAAAAAGAACTCCTAAAAATTAAAAATGTTTGTTTTTTTGAAAATTGTGCAGAACCTTTAAGGTGTAGAGATAAATGTATGGGAGACAGAAAAGTGTCTTTTTCATAAGAGCTTTCAAATAAAAAAAAAGAAAATCGAAATCGGACTGTTAGCAGCTGAATACAAAAGATTTAGAGCGCCAATACGGCTGCTAATGGCAGCCATCTTTAATGGCCGCCATTTTGGTGTTCTGAACCACAAAAAGTGGCACATTCCAATCAAAAAGTGCAGCTTTCTTTGGTGTACCCAACGTATTATGTTCTGTTGAGTAACAAAGCTGGCTCTATCCGACCTCTAATGTAATTCGGGTCACTGGTACATTGCTAGAAGAGGCTGTCGCACCAAACAAGTTATCTCGACTACAACAGCACCAAGTTATTCCACAGTATTAAGTTCACACCGTCGGTTGAACGGCATTATCGTTTGTCGTTTGAGGTGTCGGGCATGGACTATTATCCGAGACTAGCCTGAGTGCAGACCACACGTCGTTCACCCATATAACTGACTGGACTCTACCCAATACCAGAAATCTGGGTAACGGATGATACAATCAGAAAGCAATGTGTGGTATAGAGATGCACGTAAGTGTTCTCAATGGATACTCATTAAAGTGCGGGGGAAGCTCTGCAGACACGAATACAGTTGGATTTTCGCCTAGGGTGAAGTCTTTTATGGTGCTAAGTCACCTACTGATTGATCTAGTCTGATGGAGAAAAATTCAAGTGGAGGATATCCAGGTTAACCCTGGCCGATGGAAAACCGATTCCACGAGGTAGATTGTACAGTCAGACACGGGAGTATGAAAATCACGCGATAGATGTGCAGTTCCAGTCTTGTGATTCAAAGAAACTGTCTCGACCCACTATGCTTAAGGGGTATTGATGCGAATATATAAATAGCCTCTCAATGCTCAAGACAACTCCACCTTAAAGGGTATTCTACTTAGGTAGAATTAAACAAAGCGCTGACGAAGGCACACCAGGCCTATAACATGGTGGCATAACCGTCCAAGCCCAGCCACATTGAGGTTGGATTCAGTTGGGCAGTGGTCTCAAATTGGCGGGGAAAATTCGAAACTGGACTAAGAGTCGTCTCCTATGCCGGAAGAAAGGCCTCAACGAATGTGTACGTTTATAACTCCGGTACTAGCCTGGAGAGCAAGTAGAGGTTTGGATAGGTATACCTCGCTCCCACTAGTGTGTACTGGTAGCGTCACGATAAAATAACGCTATCTTTTGTAAGATCGATAGTTAAAAGCACAGTATTACGTTCAAAGTCACCACTCTTAACTTATTCAAGTTTTATCAAGAAAATATTCCTTACTATCAAAACTCCGTGAATAATTAAGGGTATATATTTTCAGGGTCTCTCAAGTCTTACAAAATATATTTTCTAAAAATCCTATTAGAAACCAAAAATATTTTAGAACAAAATCTACTAAATAATTAATAAATATTTATCAAGAGATAATAAAGAAGATAACTAACGAATTAAGCCAACAGTAATTGGTTTTAGATACTGAAAATGCTTACTTCGATAGTTTTGATTACTCAGAAGCAACTATTTGGCCATAGTAAAGGAATCAAAATATTGTTTTACAATGGTAACATAACATAATTAATTCGATTGACCACGTAATTGGAACGAAATTCATAATTTTCACACAAAGAACTCGATAATGTTGCCTTACCTGACAAAAGTTAATATCGTATTTCAATAGAAAATTATCTTATTGCTGACTAAGTCAGAACAAGGTGACTACGACAAGGACACGATGTTTACAACAATCAGTCTATTATACAAAGACCAAATAAAAATTGATAGTTTAGTTACGTATCATTCGAGCGTGGTGCTAACAACTGATAGAGTGAGGGAAAATGAAGAGAAATCTGAAAGACGATTATTATTATACAATCTATCACATTTAACACCAATACAGAAATTTTCGTAGAAGAGCATAGAATACTTGACCCGTTTAGTTGCATACAAGACCGCTTTTCAAATTGGTCTTCGTAGTTAAATTTATTGTAATTTCTATTTTAAGAAGGTGTACGTAAAGTGATTATTAGATAAAACTGTAGGCATTAATTCATATGCTTCTTATTCCCTTTCTTTGGTCTACTCTATGTGTTATGGCTTAAGTACTATTCTTACACTTTTGATCAAATTTAAATTTTAAACAGTGCCATTTAGGTAGAGCGACCCAACTATAAACTATTGATTTTTATTATCTTCAATATAAGGCACTAACGATTTCCGAGTTCTGTGGTTAAGCATTGGTCTATAACTTTTTGTTGAAACTCGTAGCAGAATATAGGTCATCATTCTATCAGAAAAACGCTTATGTAGTCAGGTGACTTCCGCCCTGTTGAAAGTGACATAGTTTCTTTGTAGTTGGATAGTTTGTAAGAGTAACATGTGCATAGTAATATAAATTGTTAGTTTTTCTGTGTTAATGTATACCTTAGTGACATAGTTAAACTCTTCAGGATTTTTCCTGGAAATGCTGTTTTCGCACCGTGAAGTTGTCTGGTGTTCCCACGTCTCCATATACGTGCTCGTTTTTTCCTGTCAATTCTGTCGTGTGGAATTATCACTCAATTGGTTTCTCATGAACTTCTAATTTTTAATTTGGGTACCAGCAGACAATTATAGTCAATCAAACCGAAGTGTTTGAAGTATGCGATTGCAATAATAATCACACAGCTTCCCCGTGGCTGCACCTAGTGAACCTGGATCCACTTCGACGAGGTAGCCATTTTGATGGTGTTCGTAAATCCATGTTTTATTTTGGTATATAACCACAAGATGCGTCTTGTTCATTCTAGACTGGCGGCGGCAAAAGCAACCGTTCTCGCGAGCACGCTTCGAGAACATGTCACACGAGGTATATAAAGGCCAACCGCGTGAGAGAAGAACAGCAGTAAATTGGAAGCGCGTAATGTAACAGAGACCTTAAGTATAAATATAAATAACTGTGTATACAAAAATAAATATTCTAATTAATTAAATAAATAACCTTTAAATAAATTAGTTTAAGTTCGTTGATAGTACATAATTTCTGTGTTTAATTGGTTATTTTAAGCATTAGTTGTTAATAGTTGTCATTAAACAGTTAACACAGCATTTTTAGTTTTATTTAAAAAGAACGTTACAATACGAAGGCCTTCCTTATGATAATAATTTATTTTCCTTTGTGTTAACTCCTGTTGTTTTTGTGTCGTATAACTTATGTGCGCTAAGAACAATAGGTAATAGTAATTATTATTATAAACTGTAAAATATTGTATGACTAATTTTCGGCAACTGTTCTTATGGAATCATCTACCAAAAAATGCTACGAAGCAACACTTTTCTTTCCTGAAACATATAAGAAGCCCAACGGCTTGTTTAAAGAAGACTAGTTTCTAATAGTGTTCATACTGCAGTATAATACCCGTAAGTATAATAACCCGTAAACTATAATATTGTGATATGTGTAAAAATTGTGATGTACTTATATGTGTTGAATATACACATTATCATGTTATTTGGCATACATAATAAAGAATGCTCCCACAGACAGGATTTATCAAACGAGACGTTAGATGGGTTGCCTAACCTCATTTTCAAAATTATTATCTGAGAAAATTATCTTTCAATAAGCTATAAAAGGGTTTATTATAGTTACCATGCACACTAGCACACAATACGCAGTAAAAAAATATTTATAAAGATTTCCCAACGAATTTATGTCGTTTTCTTTAGTTCAGCTAACAATATGAGACGATATTATATAAGATATAAAGCATTTAAATTAAGTTCAGGTCATATTTAAGGCAATATTTAACCTAAAACAGACAAGGTATGTTGTAATGGGGGTGTATGCAAGTATTTACTACCTTACCAGAGGTTTTTATAAAAAAGAAATATATTTCAAGTTAACAGGATTTCAGAATTTATTAAATTGCCTTCTATTCAAAATTTTAAAGCTCGTGGCTAAATAATTTTAATGCAGGATTGTGAAGTAGTTTCTTTAGCAGAGAACTGAAACTGTCTTGAATGTTGAGGCTGTGTTTTGCAGATGATATCAGTGGAATAAAATATGGAATAGTTTAATTTGATTTTAGTAATTAAGGATTAAATTGATGCCAGAAATATTACTCATCAAATAAAAAGCATTAAACTATTTTGGGATTGACATTTCAAAGTTTGTTTTCTTTTATTTCAAATTTTTGTTGTGTCATTTTAAAATAAAAAAATTGTTTTATATTTGTTTTGCATATTATTATGTTTATTTTAACATATTACATATTTTTAGTACCCTATTGAAGCGTCTCAATTTTGTGAAGAATTTGAAGCTTCACAACAAATCTTTAATTAGCCGGAGCAATCTTTTTAAAAAGGAAAAGAAGGCGAGTTGTATTTTTCTCATCCCCGTTATCGTAGCAATATGTTAATTTTTTAATAAATAATTATTGTCAAAATTGTTTGAACGACATATTTAAGTTCACTTTAAATGAATTACTTGAAAATTTTGGTAGTTTGTGTAGAAATAAAAAAACAGACAAAATAGTAAAAAATCAGTATCATTACCAATTTCTGAATTTCCATAATAATAATAAAAGTTTACCTCGTCTGGTTTTTACATCTAAGAATTTTCGTCACGTTCTAGAAAGATCCACAATCAATTTCTGTCTTCCTCCAGGAATATTATTATGGTGAGCATGACTCCATTCTACTATTAAAAGGCTTCGGAAGAATTGAGCCTTACCAAAATTTATATTCTATCGTGAAAACATTTAGGTAGTTGAATCAATTTCGTAAAAAATCCTAACATGATCAAAAATTACAGTATAGTGTAAACCATAAATTATATTAAAAGCAAATATTTTTAAATATAGCAAAGGTTAAAAGTCATTCAAATATTTCGCCGATGACAAATTGACAAGTTCCTTTCAGTGTGTTAAATTTAAGCTTCGATCCTGCGAAAAATTCGTCTGCTTTTACTTGAAAAGCTTCTATAATAAATTTCTGGCTTATAAGGGTTCGTCTTTAATGTAGTAATGCCGGTTTCGCTTTTAATCAATGTTATCGTTTCCTTTTCGTTTTAAATCAAAACGTTTGTGTTTGTCGAATCTTTTTCTTGAATATTATAATATTGAATATTTTCTGAACTAACGAGCTCTGTTTTTTAATCAATTTAATGATAAATATTCCGTCACGTGGATGAATCGTGTGATGCCCGAGACATGTAATTAAACTGAAAGGGGTTGATTTTGGTTAGTTGGGAAAGTTTTAGGTGCACTTCCCTATATTGGAATCCATAAATTTTAGAACGAACCTAGTCGTATTAACTTTTAGCACATTGTAGTCCTTGGTAATTAAAACTAATTAATAGTGTTTCCGATCACCGTTTTTATTGATAATTGGTAAATCAATTATTTGAAAATATATTAAGATGGTTATTCAAGCGCCACATGTCAACAAAAATATCCCTTGAACGGCGCTGGCGAATCATTGTCAGAAGTTCGACCAACGTGAGGACTAACCAAATAATTTTATTCAAATTCAAGTATATATCATATTTGAATACGATAAAAATATTTGTTGAGCGCCACTGCGTTTTTGAAATATTTTACCTATAACTAAACTACAATAAATGATTGTTTTAATATTTTTTCTCTATTCTGTAATTCAAATTATATTAGAATGGAAATTATTTACAACGATAAACGATGTAACGGTAATGGGATTAGTTAGTTTATGTCGTTTAAATTTCCAACCCCCGATATAAAAATGAATTATTCCGCTTTGTCTGAAAATTAAGTTGATGTATAAAATATAAAAGATTATATCATTGCGTATGAAAGATAGTTGCATTTAAATAAACACTTAGGAATGCAGACAGCCTCGCCTAATAGAAATTTCTTGTTATCAAATGTTACTAAGTTCAATTCTGGAGGAAAATAAAATATTTTTCCATGGTTAAAATTTCCTGTAGGCACGTATTCTTCAAAACTCACTTTAAAAAACCTATTTTGTGTAAATAATCCCTTGTGCAGTATTGAGATTCATAGAATTTCAAAAGAATTAAGTACTAAAATTGTAATAAGTTTTATATGATTGACAAGTCAAATTTTCACTTTATTAGTCCTGTGCACATTTTAACAGAAAACTAGAGCTAAATATGTTCAATCTCGCTATTAACTAAACCTAGTTTGAGTGGTTAAATTCAAAAGACCCCTCTTAAAACATAACAAGACGAACGCAAAAGTTTACCTTTGAGCAACGAGTTACTCTTCAACTATCGTGGCAAACACTTCGAATTCCGCCATCTCTAAGCAGATCGCCCCTCGCGCCACGGTCAGTACACGGCCACTATGCCAGTTTTTGTGCAGAGTTTATTTGCACTTCCGTGTTGTATTGTCGGTCTATGTAGAGATCGTTTTTTGCAAAGAATTTATTTGTAGTTCCGTGATGTACTGTCGGTTTATGTAGAGACTAATATTTGTGTGCAGATTCAGTCGCGGTTTTCCCTCGTTTAAAGAATTAAATTAACGAAGAAAGTGAATTATGTCACTTAGTGGATTCTTGGATGTGGAAAAATTGTCTTTGCGGGTTCATACCGTTTAAATAAGTGTTATAAAATATTTATATTATAAAATATTATATATCGTCGGCTTCACATGAAAAGTGCATAAGTGCGAAAAACCCGTTTACAAGAAATGTAACATTTTTAACTTTGCCTGTCCATGCTTTTGCACTTGTGGCTGATTTTATTTTTGCTATTTAAGCAACTTCTACTAATTATTTTCGGAATTTCTCATTTTCATTTTATAGAAAAAGTAATAATTAACCAGATAACGTTAAAATCTCAATTTTTTAAATTTTGGCACTTTCATATGAAGCCGACGATATTATGATTGCAAGTGATATTTTGTTTTGAGGTTTTGGAGTTAGTGGGCTTGTGTTTTAGTAAATCAGGTATCTATTTGTAAGGTTATTGTGAAATAAAAAATTGCTAAGAAGAGCTGTTACGAAAAGATGAATGTCACACGTTTTATGGAAGTGTTTTGTCGAGATTTCTTTGGTTGATAGCGAATTTTAGTTTGTTTCTGGATTAGAAATTTTATTGAAAAATGTATTTAGAATAGGATCCCAAAAATAAGCTAGAATGTATTGAATCATAATAATGTAAGTAGGTTTTCTTGCTTATCACTATTATGAGTTGTTATATTGTGTAATAAATGTTTTTTATTTATTTAATATACACACTTCAAAATTAACAATTAATGCTACGGTGGGGCATTACAAATTGTTGGTGTTCCATTTATAAACAAAATTTTAATATTAAAATAATAATTTGTTTAAGTTCTTAAGGGAAAACCTTTCCCAAATTGTAGATTTCTCAATTTTGGCTAAGTAATTAATAACTTCAAAAAATTTGGGTGGCGCCCTCAATCTTATTATTTGTTCCTGTGTTCTATTTCTAATCAGTAAGCATTTGTGATTAACGCTCACGACGCCTGATCATAAGCTGAATCAAAAAGACGTCTCTACGCCGGGATATAAGCTTAGAAGTAAGTATAGTATTTTGTGATGCATTTGTTTTTGTATCTGGTTTATTATTAATTAATGATGGTTAAAACGCATGGTTACGACGAGTCCAACAATAGTAATAATTTGTCTAGCAAAGATAATATAACCAGGTAGATTTGAGTGATCGGGTGTCAACCGCAACCTGTGTAATGGCAGAAACTATTCTATTACCACAAATTACTTCAAAAGGTGCAAGAAATGGAATCTACCCGCAACCGGTTTTGTACAAAAACAACTATCAAAGGAAGAAAGAAAAAAGAGGTAAGTTCAATGGCAACCTTGATTAAATCTGTAATAATAGCAAACTAGTACCTACAATTTTAAATGTAACCAGAAGTGGACAATGTCGGTCAGCGTGAGTATATATCATTAAGGATTTACAGGTGCTGCTGGTTACGCGACTTTCCTTTTTGCGAAATACCGTTATTATTTTCCGTTTTACTCCGCAGCCATTGCTTGTTCGCCAAGATTCAATTCAATTCGTGTGAAATACAGAAATATTAATAAATTTATTTAACTCTTTTTATCTCGAGATGTAAGTATTTTATCAAAAACTTACTTGGTATCAAAGTTGCAGTGTAGATTCTCAGGCTTATAATGGAATTTTAATTTCGACGAATGGTTGTGGAGTAAAATAGAACTTAGTAACGAAGTATCGTAAAGATTAAAGTTACGTAGCTACCAGCAGCCGTACATACTTTAAGATGTATCCATGCCGACCTCAATACATCGGATATTATTGATCTCTTTCTGTTTCTGATTAGTCTGTCTGGATTTGATTACTTAAATGTGTTGTTGTTGCTGGACAGACATCATTATTTCTTATGATGGATTGTAACTCCACGTCTAATCGAAGAGTTGATTACCCATCCATCTGTTTATTCAAATTAAATCCGATTTTTATCGTGATTCGAATGTGATAAGAAGTGTATGGAATCATTATTTCAAAGGCTTTTTTCTTAAGTTCTGTAAGCATTTTCAGTTGTTTGGATCTAGTTTTTCTTTGATAAGGGTTTTTGACATCGATTATAATTTGCTTTTTAAACTTACGTGACAGATCTTGTTAGCCTAAATGATACAAGCCCTATGTCACTAATTAAAATGCGCTCAATTAACGCGTCATTTACTTATATGAGTACTACTAGTTATTCACCTTTTACTAGTTTCCCAGGCTAGTGTCGGATATTTATTCGTACCCACTCGTTGGTGTCTACGCCCCTAGAGCTCTGTAGGCCTTATCCTGCATACCTTCCATCTGCCCTGTCGAATGCGACCTAAGCGAGGTTTTCTTGGACAATTCTCGCACTCCGATGTATCAATTAGATTTTCAGTGGTCACCGCGTGGAGGTAGAGTTGTCTTGGATGTGATCACTGGCCCATGGAAGACTGTCTTACCAGGTAGTTGGTCGGTATAGGAAAAACGGTAGATCTGCTACTCTGAACATTACTGGTTCGATTATAATAATAATTATAAAGAGTTTCCCCGACATCGACTACTGCATGCTTCCAATCTAAGTTTCTACTCAGAATTTTAAATTTATTTTACAGAATAATTATTATTAGTTTTCTTTTATTTTACACCTACACTACGCAGAAAGAAACAGTTGAGATTATCTGCCCCATCTAAACTGTTAACTCAATTATAAACACTTATAGTTAGTTGAGGTTAGTTGAAAATTCCATTTTAGAAGGATTCTGTCACCAAGAGTGGGATTAGAAGCCACAACGTTTAGAATACGAGTTGTGCTCTCACACAACTTGTCTAACATCGACTCCATACAGAATTATTATTTATGTTAATATTTCAAGTATCTGTCAGCTGCATCATTATTCAAATGGGCATAATATTTAAATCTACAATAAAAGTTAATTTAATACTTTAATTGTACAGAAACAATTAATGCTTTGTTACGTGTTGATTTCGTGACACTCTGTATTGCTTGATTTTCGTGCCATCCTGTAGATTTCTTTAGGGACTTTTGGATTCCCTCTACTTTTAGCTGCCGTTCTGAACTTGACGAATGTTTCTTACTGATTTTTTATAAATAGTTACTTCCTTATACGCATTTTGTGGATTTAATGTGATTTTGGGTGGTATAATTTTCCATTTATTTTTGGAAACCGTTTTTGGGGTTAGGAATACGTTTCTGGAGCTCTGTGCAATTACTATATTTATTACGTACGCTTCTTATGGTAATTATTTTAGGCAGGAATTATTTATTATTTACCGCACTTTCCGACTCTGACACAATTTAAAAATTCGCCACCAACAAGCCGCTTTTCAGCAAAGGTACTTAGATGGAATTTGCGATGTGCGTGTTAGATAATTGGTCTATTTGTTGCGGGCTTTTTTCTTTTTTTATCTTTTCAGTTTCTCACTCCTGTTTAATTATCTGGTTGCTTGCTGTTGTCTTCTTTGAGCAATGTTACGAATAACTGGTCACCTTTTGATTCGATACCTGAAGTACTTCTACAATCTGCAGTACCTGAACAACGTAGAAGTATCGTCAGTTGTATGTCAACAACCTTTTGTGTATGTCGAATTGTATCAACTGGAAATTACTGTATTAATGTAATCAATTAATTAATGTAATATATAGCTTTTCTTCTGTTTTAAATGATTTTCCCCAGTGTGTTTACACAGTGGAAATTGTATACATATAAACTCTGTTAGCATTTTTTGTATTATAAACTTTGTTAGAATTTATTCTTGCGTGTGTGCCCGTTTAACTTGATTTGTATATAGTGTTAACTAATTACTATCTACTCGGGGCATGTCCGATTGTACAATCTAGGTGGACCCATAGATGCGTTAAAATTATGTGATCTTTTGCAACCCTGATTTAATAATTGTACTTAAACAAATTTATAATAATAATTAATTTGTGTATAAATATTACGTCGGCTTCGCATGAAAAGTGCAAAGTTCAAAAATACTGCTTACAAGAAATGTAACACTTTTTCATGTTGTTGTCAATGCTCAAAAATATGTGTGTCTGATATTATGTTTGCTATTTCAGCGACATCTATTAATTATTCTCGGAATTTCTTAAACTTATTTGTAAGAAAAAGTAATATTCAACCAGATGACGTTAAAATCTCAATTTTTCATATGAAGCCGACGATTAGCTAATTAGTACTAAGGTTATTAGACCTTTAATTAATGTTTATTTAAATACTTTGGTTATCATCGTAATAAAGCATTTTATATTTTATTTGGTGGGTTATTATTTTTTTCTTGCAAAAAAAATTTTCAGCTTTTTAGATACGTTTTATTGGAAAGAATCTACTACATTGGAAGCAGTAACAAATGTGAAGTTTGTTACAGATATTGTCGACAGACTCTATTTTAGCTATTTTTGTCAACTTTTGGCACCCGTTGCTGAAGACATCTTGTGGGATCCACGACCTCACACTAATTAGCTGGCAGTCAAAATAATTAACTGAGGTTAATTTTGTGGGTTACAACTGTTTATTGGCGCCCAACGTGGGGCGCGAAATAATTCTAACAGGCTCAGTCTCAGGAATAAATTCTAACCAGGTTCATATGTACAGTTTATAAGCCGTAAATGTTACTCGCACAAGAAAACACATTTAAATCAGAAAAGGTATAAAATATATTAATTAGTTACATTTGCATTACATGAAAAATCCCCCCGACTTTCGACAAAGGTTCAGAACGGCAACTAAAGTAAGGAGAATGCAAAAATCCTCTAAGAAGGTCCCCTATACCGGTTGGTAGGAAATCAAGCGATACAGCGTGTCCCGAAATCAACACGTAACAACTTTCTTGCCCACAAAATGGGGATCACTAATTGGGGAACGATAACAACCTTTAACCGCAGTTAAATCTGTCGGCTGTCAGCTAACTAGTGTGATGTCGTGGGTCTCACAAGAGGTCTTCTGTAATGGACGCCATGAATCGTCTAAAAGTAGTAGTCTAGTATTTGCCGAAAAAATATCAAAAGAACAACACTTTTGCGACTCCTACCAATGTGGTCGACTTTTCCCAATATTGGCTCCTCGATCGCTAAAAGTATACCCCAAATACAACACATATAAATAATAAGTCTTCAAGTAAGAGATATAATGCTTTATTATCAATTAAACAAATTATCAGTAATTAATAAAAACCAATCAATCAAGTGTGGTTATATTTTAATTAAAGATAATAGCCTTGGCAAAAATTAAATGCAAGTTATCAATAATATATTATTATAAAAGACAGTATACGACGGATAGACATCATAGCTATTAATCGTAGAACAGATGAAGCCTGGATAGTCGACCCTACAATAAGATTTGAAGATAAACCCTCACAGCCAGAAGAAGTACATTTAGAAAAATGTCGCATATATGAACCCACAGTTAATTATTTTAAAGAAAAATATAATGTTAAGAAGATTTCTGTTATTGGTTTAGTTGGTTTGAGTTCTGTATATATTTTAAGACATCATTTGTTTAATCGTTAAGTTTGGTTTGAGTTATGTTAATTGTTATAAATGTTGTAGTTAAGTTATACTTAAGATATATCTGTATGTTTGTGTAAATATTATTACTGTGTCATAATGGCAAACTAATTATTTAGTCAGTCGTTTAATAAAAACTTTATATATACATATATAAATTTGAACAGATAGAGAATTCATGTGAGCGGGACTTATTTACTCAAAAATCTGACTAAACTCAAGTCTCAAAAATAATCAAAAGGGCACAGTAAAATTATCGCGACTACAGGTACCAATCAGATTGCGCAACCCTCAACTCCAGTAGTGAGCTGTTCAAATATTACGGAGCAAGCTATATGTATTGCATTGACTCGCAAATATTCCTAGGTGATAAAATATTCTATATGAAATAGATGCATAGTAGGGTGGTCTTTATTTGTGTGGGTAAGAAAAAAATCACAATTTCAAAATACGTACCCTCCAATTTTTTTACATTACATTTTTTTAATTTAAATTTTTTTTAAAGATTAATTAATTGCGGTTCCAGAACTGTCAACAACAGGCCAAGAAGTATCTCCAGCAGTCTATGATACACTCTGCGATTGGGAATTAACAGACAAAGTTGAAATTTTTAAACACAGGAAGACCAAATGTTGCCTGTGTTCTAGAGCAAAAGATAGAGAGAAAAATCTTATTTTTAGCTTATCGCCACCATATTTTTGAGGCGTTCTGCAAGGAGTTTTTGCGGTGTCTAAGTTACCATACCATCTGTTAAGTCGGCTGCAGCCGCACGTTCATAGCTTCTAGGACCTGGTTCGCCAAGTAATGGGTAGTAGCAATTATTATTATTATATATTAATAATAATTTCCAGTAAGAAGTATTAGAAAAGCATTAGAAGCATGCTAGTAGTCAGAAGTATTAAAGAAAAGCACCACAAATGAGAAACATAAAATTTTTCAATATGTCACTGCACGGTCCGTAAACTACTGCATCTGATTTATCTTTCATAACTTAAAAACAGATTATTTCTCGAAAGTGATGTAAGGAGCGAATTTATAGTAGATTAAATTTTCTATAAAAAAGGAAGAATAGTTTTTTTTCGTAGCTGCAACCGTTTCACTGAAAATACGCACTATGTGAAAAACAACCTAAAATAGCTGAACTTTGACCTTAATGTGGGCCGGGTATGTATGAAGTTATGGTAAAATAACCAGGAAAATATAAAGTAAACAAGAAAAGAAAAGGGTCTGTAACGAACAAAATCAAATTGCCAGAATACACCAAGCAAAAATTTTATAAATACCTTAAATGGAAGGTGACCTTATGAAATAGTTATACCGCTCCCAAACGCGGTTAACGTCGATTAAATATCAAATGCTGTCAAAGAATTACAGTATACGAGATTGCATGTAAAGAAAAGTTAAAGCAATACGAACCTACGAGAACGTGTTTTTAACCTCCAAAAAATAATTTGTGGAAATTCCTTACGGATACCAATAAAATTGGAAATCACCAAAAATTATTTATAAATCTGCGCAAATGCAATTCCCATTTCACAACATAAAGGGAAAATCAATTTAACCGCGATGCCACTAAAACATTCTTTTTAAAGAAGTCGCTTAACGAACGAACACAACGAAGATAAGTTCTCTTATCAATAACAGGAAGTTAGTTCCAAACTAAAATGGCAACTAAACAGAGAGAGAATACGAAAATTCTTAAACACTATACAATATAACACAAAAGCATAGCTATACAGGGTGCTACGAAATTATCACGTAACAACTTGTATATACTAAAATCCAAAATTTGTTTGTCAGTATGTCCTTTAAAAAATTACTGATTGTCAAATTTTTCTTAATTTGTTATTTCTGTTGATCTATTTGATATATACACAAATTTGCAGTTAATCGCAGATAATAGTAGATGATATTTTTATCGAAGCATTTTAATCAATAACACGAGATCTTAAGATTATTTGCCCTGTTTTAGATCAGCCGTGGCATAGTATCCTTTACTGTTACAAGTTATCTAATCAAGGCCGAGTCTTGATGTTCTTACTATACAAAAATAAAATTTAAAAAACTTAATTAATTTATTATCTTATTATTATTATCATTGTTATTATTATTATTATTATCTTATGCACAGTGAGTTGCGCATCTATCCATGATAAGAGAAATAAACTCTACTAAAAGTACTAAAATTCTCTTAATCACTATGAATACATGGCAGTCTTAAAAAAATATTTTTTTTAATAATAATATTTAATAATATTGTAATAATTAGTACTATTTACCCATTGCCTGGCGAACCAGGCCTTGTTATGCAGATTGTTCAGGAGGGGGAGGCGACCAACACGATGTCACCATCATAAGGTATTAATGCTCGATAAACTTTTCTAAATGAAAATATCCGATCATAAACGAACAGTCATATGTTACGTAAAATACAAAACTAACGTGAAATTGAAATTGGAAACTTTGTAAAATTCTTTATAAAGATAATGATAGAATTGGCAAAACTCAGAATTTCCAACTTTCAAATGTAAAAAATCTAATATTTTGTTGAATAATATAAATATGTTATATACTGCATAATTGGTTACTATCTACTTTCCCGTCTATAGCTACCGAAGGGACTTTACAATAACTTGACAACTTAATAACTTATTTAAATTTCTTTCCTTTCTTTCGGTTAATTACTTTTATACTTTTACCATTTTTCTCTCCATGTAGTCTAAGTAAATGGTAGATGAACGACTATGCAGTACATGTTAGGAAATTGAAATTCTGTTGCTGTTACTGATTAAGGGGCTTAATGTAATAAATGGCTAAACTCAATACTTAACTGAGAAGACAACTGTTACTACAACAAAATTAACTGGGTCCAATGGATCAATAAGCCCAGCCCGCTTCACTGAATACCGTATTAATAACGAACGTCAGTCTATCACACATACATTTAACATATATTCTTATTCAATCGACCATACTAACGGAATTCATATATCACGAAATTCACTAAGTGTGAAATGTACATATTTCCCTCAAAATGGCGAATGTTTAAAACTTTTCCAAAAAGAAGAAAAAAACTAAATAATTACGCAAGTTTTACCACACGCAAAATTTATGAGTTAATTGAAAAGCTTGTTGAAACATTAAAATCTTTTAAAGAGTTAATTACTTTTCCAATTTTCAAGCCTTTTATGTTGGTTTTAGTGGTGGGTATTATATTATTATTACTAAAAATAATATTCATTGCGCTAACAAAGCGTTTTTATGACAAAAGATTAATTACTGGTGTGAATTTAACACTGCCGCTAATTTGCCACTTATTAATTTTGTAACTGCAATCATCATGAAACATGAAAATGGACATTCTAGGAATAGTTTGTCTAATAACATTAATAATAATAATAATAATCGTATGTTTCTTTTCAGTGGCTAGGACGGGAAAAACCCTTTTTAGGCTCCCTTCTTTGAAATCAAGCGCTACTGTACAATTTTTCGGTCAGAAGTATTTTTTTACCGGACTAGTCCGGGAAATAAAATTAAGAATCAATATGCTAAAGGACTTTCAAAATTTTGGGAGCTCAGCTGTGGCGAAAAACATGAAATATTGATCAATAGAAAATTCAAAGATTAGTTTTATTATTTTGACGGTAATTCGATCGGGTCATTATTTTCGCCAGGGATTCGAACTGCAAAATACTTAATGTGCTGACACCTCTGAACACAGGTACCTAAGAAACATTGTACGTAACTCATCCCAAAATGCTTCTTTTTGTTGCGTAAACTATTATGTGTCCGTTCAGAAAATGAGTTCTACCTGTAAGATTTTTACTTCAGGAAGCATCATTCATTTGGAGCATCCAGTAACGTCCAGAAGGAAAGTAAAAAAGAAAAAAACGATTTTTACTATTTTACATAATCTGCCTTAAGCTAAATACATTTATTACATCATTTTAACAGCATCTCTGCGCCTTTAAAAATAGTTTTTTTTGTTTGGTTGCAGAATAGGCATCACTGACTACTTGGATCTCTTCATAGGACTTAAACTTTCTTCCCCCAAAATCAGATATTAATTTTGCGAACAGGTAGTCGCTGGGGGGGCAAGTCTGGGCTGTAGAGAATATGGGAGATTTTTCTGAAACCGAATTCCCCTACACTATCCTGGCAATTAAAGCTGTATATGTGCGAGCACGTTGTCTTGGAGTAAATGAACCTATGAGCCAGTTTTAACCATGGTAATTCTTTCTTTGTAAGCTGTAAAAAAACTTCCTGGAGAATCCCAAAAGATGGTGGTCATAGTCTTTCTGTTAACTGCGTGACCTTGACCTTCTGAGACAGAACTTCTTCTGTTTCTCGTTATTCGAGAAATGGGCGGTCGCACGGTAAAGAGTCCAACTCTTTCTCAGGCGGCCCGGGTTCGAATCACCGGAACCGGCGAGGTTTTTTCGTAGAGTTAAAACCTCAGTACATTTCGCTGTGCTGTTAAATGGGCACGTTAAGCAGTCGGTCTCGACAACCACATAAACATTTTATCACACACAAGTACGTATTTACTCCAGTGGTTTGGCAATGTTAATTACAATTATCATTTATACAGTACAATTTTATACATTCCATTTTGGACAGAGGGTTATAGTGTAAAGCCATATTTTCATTTCCAGTAACAATTAATTCTAAAAGTTGTTCTGGGTGGAGGTTGTATTCATTTAAATCTCAGAGCAACAATTCACATGTTCGACTTTTTCAGCAACAGAAAGAAGTTGCGGAACCCATCTTGCACTAACCTTATTCATGTGTAAATGTTTTTAATGTTCCTGATTATGGTTGTTTTAGAGAGTTCTAGTCACGCCGAGATTTCTCTGGTCTTCAAACGTCGATTACTGAGCAGTTCAGCCACCTCAAGATGAGTGGTTTCCGGATATGAACTAATAAGTTGTAGAACATAGAGTGTAGACATGAACTATGAGTAAGGACTGTAGATTTGTATACCATGCACCATGGTCTAATATGTTGCTATAGAAAATCCTTATATCAGATGAGATTTTGAAACTCGAAAATGAAAAGAACAAAGAGATACTAATATCAAAAGGTACCAAAGTTGATTGGCGTAATTTTTAATTACTGTTTTTAGTAATTAGCATTATACTATTCCAAAAGAAAGAAATCTGAGTACTGCAATCAATTTGAACTCGCATCGCTCTAGTTTATATGAAAAATAAAGAAAATGACACAAAATAGTCACTTTAAAACCTTCTGAAGCAAGAGACTCGGTGGCCAATAGCTTTGCTAGCGACCGACCACTTCGTAAGCCGCTACAGGTTAGGATGGGGGAATTAGAGGAAGGTGGTGGTTTTTAAGATATTTTTTGCAAAGAAAGCCATCTATTGAAACTTTGTACCTGCCTGTTCTTAACCTAGGCATACCTTCCGATATCCGAAACTTAGAGATGATTAGTCAATCCTAAAAGGTCCTGCGATTTTTGTGGAAAATCTTAAAAACGATATCTATTCTTAAGGCGGATTAATTGTAACATCGATGTGTCGTTCGGGCAAAGCGGGATTGCTATGGTTACATGCTATAAAAACATCGTAATATCTGCAACCGTTTCCGATATAATACGAAAGTAACGCTTTCGTTACAACTCCACATTTATCTCTTCTCCTCATTTATAAACTGATTTCAGTGCAGTTTTCTTTATATTAGAATAGTCAATAACGAGAGCTGTGGAAGTTATAGATAACGAAGTAGTGGAGAAAATTATGGTCTTTCTGTTCGACTTAGTTCTCATCTCTTCATACAGGCGACTACGAACATCGGGCGCGGTTTTGCTGAACGTACGAAGAAACCATTGCATCTACTTCCGAGTCTGGGGTCTGTAATTTTTGCACAAGACTAACCGTACATTAGACTCTAGTTATTGTGTCTCACGCTATAAGTAGATTTTCTTTACATTAGGCAATTTGTTTGACAAAAGCTAACATGAGGCCTGTATCTAAAGCTTCTAGAAATTTGATTATTACAATGGATTAATTACATTGCAGATTGGAAGAGTCTGTCGGGCTCAAAGCTTGTTTTATAACCTTAAACCCTAAAGAAGATATTGCTTGGTTATCAGATTTGACTTTTTTTAGTAAAGATTAAAATTAATCTTAGATAAACCAGTATTTGAAGACTGCCTAGTTGAAATATGAATAGGTACTTGCTGCATAAAAATGTGGCAGGCCTAAAAACTAGTTTTGGAAGGGCATCGAAGCACTTCGCACTGGGCCTAATTCAGGATCAGTTCTGCAGTCATAACGTCCTGTATTCTAACTGTGAAGTAAACTTTTACAAATTATTTCTTCTGCTTAGTGTGCTTTAAACCTACAATTAGTGTACCTAGTTAAGAATTTCTTATTCCCATAGTCGAAGTAGTTGTACCCTTTTTTGACTGACAGTGTTAACCTAAGATTCAATAATCCGTACAAATCAATTACTCTTAATGGCATGCCTCATTATCACCTGCTCATTCCAGTATCAGAATACTACAAATGAGAAGTTTAATTTATCAATCCTAATTGTACACCCCTTGGTATATCAAACAGGTTGTTAAGATATGTTTCGTAATATATCTTGCAAGATTGCGTCTTGCATTATCTCAAATGCGTAAGGATTTCAGAAGTTCAGCATAACCATTAAACTTGACTTTATTAATTATCATGTTCAAAAAAAAATAATAAATTATGTTCTTTACCTTTTTTCTTTAACTTAAAACTGTAAATGATCTTGTTTTCACCACCCGAAAAAGAATTTCAAAGGCACTTAAATATCCCGGTAAAACCTTTTCAAACCAGAAATTTTATTTATTTTCTTCCAAAAGTAAACCCTTCGGTATTTTGAATATTTGAAAATAATACGGGTACACGCAAGAGATATCTCTAGGTATTCGCATTTAATCCCTTTTCAAAATCGGTGATATTATTTTAATGCAAACAATCACCCAGAAGGAAGCGCTCCTTTCTACCACTATTACCGTGGAATCCTAGATATTTGGAAACTTCGATTATTAAGTTTTCCTTCCGTTTAATAGGATGTAATTATTATAAACGAGTTAACTTAGCGTTAATAACTACTATCTGTATTTCATAACCGAACAGCTACTACAACATGTATTTCTAGCCTTAAGCAACATCAACCTCTGACAAGAATAAATAATATCGACATCTCGAATGAATTATGGAGATCGTGTAACAAGAGGAGATCGTTTTGGGTCATCGTGGGATGTTGTGTTGTCTAGGGCGGTTTTATCGATTAACCGCCGTAGGGAATAAGTTTTGTTGTGAAATTCAATAAAATGCTTCGCTTTCATTCTTTTGGATGTTAACTTTCATTTTAAGCTTTAAAAATATTTATAACTGTACTTCTGTGTTAAAAGTAAACAATTATTTGTAAAGATGATGCAGAAGCATCAATCTTTTATTAGTATGATGTGGTGGTGAAACAATGGACATGTTTCAGTCACTGGGCCAAATGTCACATTTTATTCTGTGGTTTACGTATGCAAAATGTAAAACGGCTTCGGAGGACATTACCTTCTTATATGTACATACATTAATTCCTTCATGAAATGCATTCTTTATCATGTAGGAGGCCCCTGGGTCAAAAATTATATCAAGGCTCTTCAGAGGATGGTCATTAAGCTTCCCATTTCTCTTTCCCCTAGTTCCTCCCTCTCACTCATTTACCGTGCAATAAAGGATCCGAATATCTAGAGCACAATGCTTGTTGAAACTTTAATTAACACTAACCATACGGGTTTATTTATTAAAGTATGTGGCATTGTAAAAGAGATAAGCAGCACCAGCATGCGGGTTCCGCTTTCCAGCTTTGTATGCCGGCACCTACGAGGGTAGTAACGTTCAGACTAGCGGTTATCAACCTTTGTTTCGCGAAATCTAAGGGCTCCGTGTGCACTTCCCATAGGTTCCGTAGCTCTCCAGGAAAATAAATTGAATAAAAATTGAATGAAGTAAAAGAAAAGGAAACAAAAAGTAGAATCAAAATAAGAAAATTAAAAATTATATTCTGAACGGATTTGCCAACTTGAATTTTGCACCTCTAGCAGACGACGCTTAATCATTCTCTTGCCACTAGATCCAAAATTATTGTAGGTTCCTATTTGTGTACAATTATGTGCACAATTTGCGTACAATTTTTGTGCAGATTGAGTGCAATTTGTGTGCAGTTTACGTGCAATTGGTGTGCAATTTGCTTGCAGTTTAGGTGCAATTTGTGTCAAATTTGTTGACAATTTGTGCGCAATTTATGTACAATTTGTGTCCAATTTGTGTACAATTTCTGTGCAGTTCGTGTGCAATACAAATCACAGGAATTGCACACAAGTGCAGTATATGCGCAATATATATGTAATTTATATGCAATTTGCGTGCAAGTTGTGTGCAATTTGTGTGTAATTTGTGTACAATTCATTTAACTCGAGTGCAGTTTATGAGCAATTGGTGTGCAATTTGTGTCCAATTGGTATACAATATGTGTGCAATTCGTGTGATTTTTCTGCAGTTTCTGTGCAATGGATGTGCAATTTGTATGCAATTTGCGTGCAATTTGTGTACAATTTGTGTCCAATATTTGTGTCCAATTTGTGTACTGTTTGTGCGCAATTTGTGTACAATTTGTTTACTGTTTGTGAGCAATTTGCGTAGTTTAGTTGTAAGATTTATATACTACAATATGTTTACTTATGTGCAATTGGTGTGAAATTTGTATGCAATTTGTGTCCAATGTGTACAATTTGTGTGCAGTTCGTGTGTAGTTCGTGTGCAATAGAAATACAATACAAATCACAGGAATTGCACACAAGTGCAGTCAGTATGTGTGCAATGTATGTGTAATGTGTATGCAATTAGCGTGCAATTTGTATATAATTTGTGTTCAATTTATGTGCAATTTTTGTACAATTCATGTGATTCGAGTGCAGTTAATGTGCAATTGGTGTGCAATTTGTATGCAATTTGTGTCCAATTTGTGTGAAATTCGTGTGATTTGTGTGCAGTTTATGTGCAATTTATATGTAATTTGTGTGCAATTTGTGTATCATTTGTGTACTGTTTGTGCCCAATTTGTGTACAATTTCTTTACTGTTTGTGTGCAATTTGCGTACAGTTTGGTTGTAAAATTTGTATACTACAATATGTTTACAATTTGTGTGCAATTTCTGAACAATTTTTGCGTAGTTTGTGTGCAATTTAAGTGGAATTTCTAAACAATTTGTGTGCAATTTGTGTACAGTTTGGTTGTAAAATTTGTATACTACAATATGTTTATGTGCAATTGGTGTGCAATTTGTGTCCAATGTGTGTACAATTTGTGTGCAGTTCGTGTGCAATACAAATACAATATAAATCACAGGAATTGCACACAAGTGCAGTATATGTGCAATGTATGCGTAATGTGTATGCAATTTGCGTGCAATTTGTGTACAATTTGTGTTCAATTGATGTGCAATTTGTGTACAATTCATGTGATTCGAGTGCAGTTTATGTGCAATTGGTGTGCAATTTGTATGCAATTTGTGTCCAATTTGTGTGCAATTCGTGTAATTTGTGTGAGTTTTTGTGCAATTGGTGTGCAATTTATATGCATTTTGTGTACAAGTGCAATGCGTTTGTAATTTAAGTTTTTGTGTGCAATTTGTGTACATTTGAGTGCAATTGGTATGCAGTGAGTGTGCAATACGTTTGCAATTTATGTGAAATTTGTGTACAATTTGTGCGCAATTTATGTGCAATACAGTTGTGTAATTTTCGGGTGGTATTTGTACAAATATTTAAAATAATTTTAATATAAAGTCAGCCAGTCACATCTTTGTAAGAAATGTTTTATTATTAAATTTAAATTTCTCATTTTAACTAATGGGGACCATTTAAATATGTTACTACATTTATGTGCTTCAAAAATAGGTTAAGTTTAATCACATCGGAAGAGTAGTGTAAACAAGGTAGTGTCCTTTATAGATTTTGCTTTCTTCAGATAGGGTTCGATTGTCAATCTTTTGATGTTGAATGGACCTCGTATTATAATTTTTCGAATTAATCTATCGCTAGCTAAAATACACTTACTACGGTACTGTATTACAATAAGTCCAGTTCATTTCTCGCGCTTTATAATAAACTTAATACAAACCTTGTATTACAATATTTTGAATTAATTGTCGATCATAATAAATCTAAAGTTTAGCTGATTTTTTAAACTTATTTATTACTCCTTTTGACAAATGAAGAATGTATTTCGTTACTCTTGTAATAAAAGCTTGAGAAAATACCACTCTTTATTGAGAGCAAACCTGTTTTATTCTAAAAATTCATTTTTTATTTTTATTTCAATTTATCTTTTCTTTTCTGAAATAGTGAGACCAAGTGGTTGGTAGATGGACGCGACTAAAATCTATCAGGGACAAAATTAAGGTGCGCTTTTGCACCCCATTTAAGCCAATTTTGAGGGAATAGTTAAAATTCCGCTAAAACTTACCATACCGTTTGCATATAATTGTGTGCTCTGTGTGATTTTCAAATCCACTTTTGTCGGATAGTGATTAAAATATGTTCGAAGCTTAAAATAATTGCTAGAAAATAAATAAATTTATAAATAAATAAATCGAGATTCTCTAAGGTTATTAATCTAATTCAATTGTGATTCTTTAAAGTATTTTTAAAGTTTAAACAGTGGTTAAATTCAAACAATTCCAAGTAAAAGCCGACTTTCGAAATCTTTATACCATATCTAGTGAACTTTTCAAAACCAATCTATTAAATCCAAGCCAATTCCGATAATGTAACTTGCGTTTTACGTTAATTCGGTATTGGTTATTATGCAATAAGTTCAGCAGTGTCAATAACTTTCCTAGTTAAATGTCTATCAGCTACAATTTTTCGGTGGTGACATTTGTAGAAAAAACTTTTTTAAAGTTGGCATCATAACGCGAAGACCAGAAAATAGCGATTATGGACCCAGTTCAAACTCCGGGGAAGACAACAAGTCTGACGTTGGGGACTTTTGAAAATAATACGTAAAAAGAATCCAACGTCGTAATACAAAATGTTGAAAAAGGCCCATTAATACCTATAACCAGATACCTATTAACAGATTTATAATTCCTACCATCAGGTAAAGTAATAGTAAATCTCTTGTTAGAACGTTTAACCTTACAAGTTGGAATAATGTAATAAACGTACAATACAATACTAAGGATATATGTTTTTAAGATATTAATTAATATTGTCTGATTTAAAACTTGTCTCAAACCACTTATAACTGACTTGTATGGAATCTCTTCACATAATTATTCTCTATTATTCAAGTACCTCATTACGATGCAGAATAAACCGATGGTAACGGGTTTAAACCAAATGGACTCCAGATGTTCTGAATTAGAGTTTCTACATTTTAGGAATAAATCCTTACAATAAAACGGAATACTGGTAGTTGACGTAACGACATCTCGAAATGACCTTACTTTCTAGAGAGAAGTATTTTCTATTAGATTCTTTTTGATTTTGAAAATTACAAAAAAGGAGAACAATAAATAGATTAATTAAATATTATAACTGTGTCTTCCGTAGCCTCAGGCCTGTCAGGTAGCTTCCACAACAGGATATACAGGGTGTTTCACTAAAGATTCGTATCCTCTGAAAAGGTGATAATACTCGCCAATAGGAACAAAACATTCTTACACCATTTTTGATTTTACGCACATCGAAAAACATTTCTTAAACAGGTCAACTTTTAGGAACTGCTGGAAATAATAGTCAAAACAAACTGTGACATCAACCAGCATCCGCTGCGTCAATGTGTCTGATATCACGTTGAAAAAGCAATTAGGTACATCCACCTCCAACTGCTATTCGTATACCAGCGACCAATAACCCACGTTTCAAAAACAATTTTTTGTTTCACGGTTATTATAAAAGATAGACACTAATGGTATCGAGCTTTTTTTATTGCATTTTATGTGTACTATCACTTGTCCAGAGGATACGAATCTTAAGTGAAACACTGTATATTTTTAAACAAGGGATGCACATTATATACAACACACAAACTGTTTACTTAATCATATATTTAAGTAATTGCTTTTCCAGATTTTTCTGGCATTTCAATAATCTACTTCATTGAACTCCCACGACATTTCAAATAATTCTAAATAAATCTTTATCTTTACCACTTCATTGTTCGTAAGCTATTTATCCGCGGAGATGAATGTGAGAATGTCAGTAGATGAATGCTTCAGTCTGAATGCTAACAACTATTTCTATAGATTTTTTATGTAACAGTGGTTTGCATGGAAGAATAGACGGTTTGAGTTTTTAACGCACGACTACCCAGCATCTTTACTGAATCTTTGAGCAGTTAAGCGCCTCACATTTCTTTCGTTATCTATATCAATTATTATCATCTCGGTTGCCAAAAGATTTTGTCCGAGCCTATAAAAGCTATTCTAGCAGGTATTTAATAAATAAGAGACCTATTTCATAATGCAAACCATTTTGTTTTATTTTTCCTTCGCAGGAAATTTATACCTTTGGGGACTTAATGACATTTTGTCGCCAAGTGAGGACATTGAACGATTTTCTTTTCCTTGGATTTATTACCCGTCTGTTACTTTCAACAACAAAAGTAAATACTTGAAAAATCCATCCGGTACTATACTATCAACGAATGCTATTACCAAAGCTTTATTTTATGTAACAACCTACGAGCAAATAGAAACAGGAGAGAACATTGCATTATATTCCACGCGACGGAACTGCTAGAAAAAGTGGTTTATAAGAGTGAGTGAGAGAGGGTACGAGTGAGTGAGAGAGGGTACCGGCACCCGATGAATATCGATCGATTGTATACGTCAACAACCCCGACCTGACACGGACAATATCGAACGTCGTACGTCAACAACCCCGACCTGCTCAACGTGGTTTATATAATGGCCGACTTCCGTCGCGTCGGTTCCTTACCCCCGACCATTGAAATGTTCTCTCCTGTTTCTATTTGCTCGTAGGTAACAACTGAACACATACATGATACTAATGACTGCAATATAATTGGGAATCAATTATTTTACATTTTTCCATTAACTATATATACAGGGTCTTCATTAAGTTTGGAACCGGCTTAATATCTTCAAAACTATTAACTGGATTAAATTGAAATTTGGGGTGTGCATTTTTCTGAGTGCCATTATGTAATACACGTGTTGTATCATTTTGACAAAAATCGCCAAAAAAATTAAAATCAACGAAACATGTTTTATCCACAAAATTAAATTTATTACTTAAAATTTACTTTTACTTAAAATTACTTAAATATTTACTGTCAATGTGTAACTTTTGACATTTCTATGAATTTTGTAAGATCACTAGATATTTTAATTTTTAATTTATTCAGCACTTTTGATTTTGTGGATAAAACATGTTTCGTTGATTTTAATTTTTTTGGCGATTTTTGTCAAAATGATACAACACGTGTATTACATAATGGTACTCAGAAAAAAATAAGCTTTCAAATGATGTCAAACTTGACCCCCATTGCTATTTAAAAAAAATCAAGTTGGCTGTGTATCTCGTAAAGTAACGATGCAAAGCAGGCGAAAAAATTAGGTACAATAGATATTAATTTATAAAATGCACACCACAAATTTCAATTTAATCCAGTTAATAGTTTTGAAGATATTAAGCCGGTTCCAAACTTAATGAAGACTCTGTATATATATGCTAAATGATATCACGCTATATGTTTTTAGAACGGTTTATTTAACCAAGTGACACATTCTGTCCCATTTGTGCTGGTTTCGATTGGACAGTACTGCTGTACTGCCACTGATTGAACTGGCTGCATCAGCAATTTGTAAGCTTTTAGAAGATTTGTACAGTTGTTCATTCTAATTTTAATGATTTATCGTAGGTGTGAAAATAATTTTAAAGATTTAGAAACGCACGCTTCATAATGTAAGTAATTTCAGTTCTACAGGGTGTTTCAGACAACTTAATAATAAATTTAATGTGTGATAGTACTTGTCAATAGGAACAAAAATTCTTAAATGCCATTTTTAATTTTATGCATATCGAAAAAAAATGGATAAAAACGTACTTGTTATGACGCCTCGCATACAAGATCAAATACCGTATTTGTCACACTAAAGAAAACAATATTTGACCAATTATACGCATTGGCGGTATCACATTTCACTTTGCTTGTGATTTTAGTCCTTTTAAAAACAATTTTGTTTCTCGGTTATTATAAAAGATAGGCACTAACAATATCAAGCTTTTTTGTTGCATTTTATGTGTACTATCTTTTAAATCTTTAAATCTAGCTTTTAAAATGACGCTGATTTTAAGTGAAACACCCTGTAGGCTCTTTTAGGGTTTTCATTGTGTTTGTGGAGCGTAAAAGAATTCAAAATCTCCAAATTTTCCTTTTTTAAACTTTGAAGTTCTAAAGTTTCATAGATTAAACATTCACAAAGTAAATGTTTTAAGTAGCAAAGTAAAACTTCGTAATAATAAAATAAAAGTATATAAGATTCTAGAAACTCAGGGACACAGCTTTCCTTCAATAGTTCGGATTTGCTAGGTTTAAAGATTTTAATATTTAATAGTGCCAAGTTTTAGCTTTAAAATGTATCAAAGTATTTTAACGCTAAAGACTAAAAGTTTTAAAAGTGTGTACTTTACAGTTACTGTTATAATATTTATAGGTTATAGAATCCTGGCGATTTATAGTACATATATTGACAGTTACAAAGGCTCAAAAAATAAAACACTCCACATATCTAAAGATATGGGCTTTAAACACCTCCTGCTGATTACTGATTCTACTTTCAGCAGTGGCGGATTTAGGCACAAGCGATGGAAGCGGCCGCTTCAGGCCCCACAAGTCAGGGGGCCCCACAGAGGTCTCCTGCCAAGGACCGCACTGGACACGCGACATTGAGTGTACCTCAATTACTTCCTCTCGGAAGCAACGTGAGTTGATTAAGTCTAACGACAGGTGCTCTACGTAAAACACTCTTGGAATCTTGGATACGCGACAAATAAAAATTATTGGCGTGGGAATTCACTTTTTCGCGAAAAGTGAAACAAGAAACAGATCACATCGTGTACAGGCTGGTAAAAAAAGTGTACGGTTGACGCATTAGAGTTTCGTACGAAAAGGCAAGCACTCAGAACGATAGGTAAAATATTGTAACGGAGTGTACTGTTTCACAGCAGACCTGCAAGGAATGTATCATCTCTGTCGGTCCGAATGCTGGTCTTCTCGCACAATCAGCGCGGTCATCCGACTACTATGATAACTAATTTATTTACGCACAAGCGGTGGAAGTGGTTGTTCCAGGCCTCACAAGTCAGGGGGCCCCGCAAAGGACCCTTGCCGAGGATCGCAGTGGACATCCGATAAATAAGAATTATTGGCATGGAAACTCACTTTATCGGCGCAATAGAGTTTTGTGCGAAAAGGCAAGCATTCAAAGTGATAGGTAAAATGTTGTAACGAAATATACAGTTTCGCAGCAGCCCTGCAAGGCTTGCTTCCAATGCCTTCTAGCAAAGTCTGAGTGGTCGTCCGACTTACATTCGGGGAAGGGGAACTGTACCATGCTCTGAATAGGTGAAATTCCTTAATGGCATTTGTCAATTGACAACATTTCCCAATGTTGAAACAACTTTTAAAAAATCTTAACGTATTGTAATACGTATCTGTGAAAGGTGATGACCTTAGAATATTTCCCTTCTGTTCGATTTTTACAACCTAGAACGCTAAAATTCGGCATTATAAAGTCTTTTAAATTGTCTTTATTGCGTTTAAGCAAATAAGCATTTACGCAAAAATTTGAAAATATTATTGATAAATTTGATGCTTCAGAAAACAGTGAAAAGTTCCATTATAAATTAACTGATTATGGAATAAAATGTTTTTCTGAAATAGTACATAAAGTAGAACTTTTACGGACTTATATGTCACAATGACATATGTCAAAACTGACTTTTACGGACTCATCTGTCATTTTTATTTGCATTGTTTTACATGTATTTGACATATGTCGCACACAGTCACGTTGACTTAGTTGTCTACTCGACTGTTATTAAAAGCACATTTTGTATTTTAAATTTTGAATTTCACGATTTCAGAAAAAACGTAATGTACACCTCAGCACTAAAGCTGATTTCTTATCACTCTTTATGGTTGTTCAACAATCTCCATATTCGTGATAAAAAAGTACAACCTTTTTTGGTTTACAAATAACTAATTTATCTACGACCACTATAGAAAATTACACATTTCACACAGTCTAGTAACCATGAAAATGACTCATTGTTCATGATCTTTAAACTGTACGGAAATGACCGTGGGAAATAATTTCGCATTTTCAGTGGTTCTATTAAAATGCTATATATGTCATATATATAATTATTTGAAATATATATAATTATTTGAAATATACAAAATTATAACTTTTAGATAAAGATTAATTTATTTTTAAAAGTTAAAAATTGTTAACGGGCCACTATTATACTCACAATTTTATAGTGATATGTGTATAAGTCAAAGACGGCATCCTAAGACAGCTGATTCGAGCTTTTGAATCTCCTCAGTCAGGGGCAGCTCGTCTGTGAATTCTACACACATCATGCGAGCGTATATACTAGCTCGGAAATAACATTAAATCCATATAGAAAAAATATCAGCCCAGCTGGAAATTGAACCCTGGGCCTTCCACTTTCTGAGCGACATCTTTACTTCTGAGCTACTGTGTCGACTACCAGCCTATAAAGTTATTATTACCATATAAAGTGATTACAAAAATTGTTATTGAATTAACGTAAAATTGATTTAAGGATATATCCTTCAGATGGCTTTAATCCATACATTTACAATAACCGGTCTATTACATGGAAATCTAAAAATATTTTGGGAATATATTATTTCAATTTACATTCAAATGAAGCACTAGGTATTCAATGTATTTGTAAAATTGAGGTTATGATTTACTTACATTAACAAAAAAGAAGCGGCGAATAAGGCGATGTCCAAAAATACATTTAAAAATGTGTCTATGACATTTAGAAAATTGAAGACACCAACAATACTACTACACAGTAAAAAATGCAGTGGTGGTGAAAAACATATTTGGTGTGGTGAAATATCTGAGTGTGAATTTCTACACTCATGTGAATGAAATTAACAACCAAAATTAACACGCAGCAACAATTTTCTTATGAGTGTTATCTTAATTTAAAAAATGGGTAAAAATAATGTTTTTGGTGTACAAATCATTTGAATTTGGTAAAGATATTCTCGTTAGTGTAAGAGTCATCTTTCAGAAAATGTATTTCACTATTCTAGCATGTTAACAGCAGTAAAGAGTGTTAATGAGATTGCCAACAAAACCGATTTAACCCTCGCGAGTGTCATCCACCGAACATTCACCTCCAACGCGAATAATCACGATTGGACGGGAGCACTTTTATTTACTGTTTGTGTTTGAATGTAGTTAGTTGTCTTTGAAAGTCACAATGATTTTTAAGATTCAACTAGCCAATAAAAGTAAATATGCTAAAATAGAAGAGGATGCATCTTTCTACGATATTGTGCAATTAGGTAAGATTTTAAAACTATAATTTCCAGTCCTGGTTGTGTCTATTCAGCTTTTTCTTATGTAAGAGTTTTAGCAGCCATGTTGATCCTTTGTAATTTCAATCATCATTATGCATAAATATAAATAATAATGTTTACGTGAATTATGGATAAATATTAGATATAATTATTTTTAGATTTTTGGTTTACAAAGAACCATTTAAGTGTAAAACCGTTTCTGGTTCCTGCTATGTAGTACCTACATAAGTATATATGTGATGAAGTATATATGTCGGTATAGTAGGTCGGTACTTGGAGACGGCCGAACTCAGCTTAAAAAGATGGCGCACATGTATTTATAAAACGTGTGATTATTAACATGTGATTACTGACATTGTGATTAGTGACATTAAATGTCGTTTCTATAATTACAGGTAAGGTTTGTAATGTAAATTAGAATGTGTAAATAATTTTAATAAAACTTTAATTACAGAAACTCATAATTACAAATGATAAACACAAACAGTCAACTTTGAACATTTTTACATTGGGTAACAAAATTAAGAATTCATGATTTTCAAATAATGAAGGAAAATCATCACAGTATGTATTTACATTGGATTATTTAGATTTAGAATGTATTTATATTTTGCATTTTGTTTTAAAATAAAACTAATATTTGTGTGCATTATTTTTTTACTTTTTTCTTTTTGTACACTCCAATAAATGATTGTAACCACTATAATTGGTTCCTTTTCCACGAAAAAAATGTTCCTTACCATTATAAGCAATAATTTTTACACTAAAAGAATGGGAAATTAACACTCAGTTCGTGCATACTTTACACTCAACAAATGTTTTCTCACACAACAATATGGTTGTCATTTTTACACTCAAGTGTCCATGACTTTAACCTGCATTGAAGGTTAAAGTTGTTATATATTTTACCACTTTTAAGACCAATGTTATTTACACTCATCAGTGTGGATAAATAGGAACCACTCTGGGTGTTATTTGAGTGTAAAAGTTAACACTCCATTTTTTACTGTGTATTATTAATTTAAATATTTGTTCAAATTTCAGTATTAATTTTAAATAATAAACGATTATTACATTTAGTTATACGTATTTTTTAATTTTATCACTTGTTTTCCACAAACTGTGGGCATTGTTTACTTTTGACAATCCAGCATCTTAACCTCAAATTATATTCTAGGTTAGATATTTTTCCTAGCTTTTGATGTTTTATTACGTTTTTGTGGTTGTAGATAAAGTATTGTGTGTAACACGTACAAAAACGCTAATTTCACACTCGTGTGACCGGCATAAGAAATCTTGATAATAATTATATGTACTTACTTTTTGATAAAAAAGTAAAAAGTATATAAATTGTAGTAACTGATTTATACAATGGGGCTCCAAAAATTTGTAACGCTTCAGGCCCCTTAAGTGTTAAATCCGCCACGGACTTTCAGTATCTCAGGGACAATTCAAACGACTTCTGTAGAGCAGTCGCTTTTTATCTTTTTAATAGCTTTAGACGGTTCCATGTTAACGTTTAAACTTTAGAGCTTTATCGGGTTCTATTTGTTGGTCTTCCATGTAAGAGAGGACAGAATTTTTTATTATTTCGTTGCACTTTGGCCTTTTGCATTTTCTCAATTCTCCATTCCTGCCTGAACACCTGACGCTAAAGCCTTAACAAAATGATGGCCTCACCGCTCGTCCGCTCCTCTTCTGTTACGCATATCTAAAATCGATCCTCTGCATGGTATTCCAATCCTTACCTGGTCAGATAGAGTCAGCTATGTGTTCTAATGAAAGTTTTTATAAATATTTTATAGATGTTTATTTTTAGAATATTGTGAAACAACAATATCTTCCTACGGCTAGATTTTACTACGTGCAGAATCTGATGAAAGGACAATCGTTTCATTGTATGCCTATCCATCTTCTTTCTCGGACGGTGTTGTCATTTTCAAAGTGAGCACTGAAATTGCCAATAACAATAACATATGGTATTTTCTGTCACCGTAACGTTTCTGACCCTACTTCAATTTTTTTAATTTCTAAAGTAGTATATCTAAGTCCCAATTTAAAAATAGTCAAGGTAGGACTTTCTAAATTAACATTTGTATATGTACTTGGAGTATGCTTTATTATATGTAGAAATACGTATTGCTACGATTGGGAAAAGTTTAAAATTTGTTTTGATATTTGTAAACAACACACGCAGACAAAAGATGTTTGCTAAAAGATGATAGGGCACACAACTTCTTGCTTGTAAAATTTTTATTCTGGTCCGATTTTACAAATGTATCTTAGTGAGTAATATATTCCCACTACATTGGGAGTCTCTCAGGTTTGGGACGCTGATGTAGATTATTCTTATTACACAAAAATATAATAATCTAATACACAAGCAAATACTCAATAAAATTAATAACAATGAAATTTTTTATTTTATTTACAACTGAACAAAAAAATAAAATAATTATGACTTATAGTTGTTTGAAAAGATAATCTGTCTTTTTGCTTCTGATTATATAACAACTCCAAATTTTAAAATTCTTAGTTTAGAATAAAACAAATACACAACTTAACATATAGCAATAGACCATAAAACATTATTTATATTTATAATTCATATTATATCTTTTATTTTTTTATTAAATAAAGGGTTTTATTTCAAAACTCACGGTTTTATATTTTTTATTCTTTAGTTTGGCTAAATTGGCCTTCCAACTGTAACTTTAAAAATTGACGCCAAAAATTCCCATCTATAATTTCTTTTCAGTTGCTTGCTTACTTGACAGTAAAATAGCATTGTCAAAAATAAGATCTACCATCGATCTCTGCAATTATCCAAATCCAGACAATAAAATGATTGTTAGTGTCACAAACAGAATTATTTGAAAAGTTGCATCCCAACTGGTGCAATAACCATGCAAGGTTAATACATTTCTTCGTAACATTATATAGCGTTGGCCTAATAATAACCTGACACGCGAGCCAGCTGCGCTTATTCGAAGAACCTCTGATCAGCCCACTCGCACACGCGAGCCAGCTGCTCTCATTCCAAGAACTTCTACTCAGCACATCATGCGATCGACCTACGCTAGAATGCAGCTGCTTGCCGCACAAGGAAATAACAACGAATACGCGGAACGCCGCGCCTACAGATTCACATTAATATGCTAATGACTTCCGCAATATACAGTATATAAACCCGGCTGTTTCAAGTTGCAATTCAGTCGTTCCAACGACTCCAACAAATCAACAACTTGAAGCAAACCTGGTAAAAAACCTTTTTATTATTCATGTTAGCGGATCTAGAATCTTTTGCCCAGGGGCATTGATTACCTGATCCCCTAGCGCTTAGTTTTAGGGGTCTAGAATCTGATGCCCAGGGGCATTGATTACTGGGCTTCCTAACGCTTAGTTGTATGACATAGTGCTAGTACAGGGTGCACTAGTAGTAACACGATCACCCTCATGTTCAATGTTACTTTTAGGACTTATTCGTCTTCCTACTTATAATTGTAACCCAATGTATTGTAACTTACGTATACTTATACTATTATACGTATACTATTATGTACTTAAGTATATACTTAATTGTGGTCTGTGTTTACTCTATATTCCTATCTCCGACTACGACCTCCAGTCACGAAGCCCCACGTGACATTATTAACCTTGATCTCCAAATACTGTTTATTACTAATTGGTAAGTCCTAAATTCTAATTGCCATTTTTTTTATTTCCACCCAATAATAAATTATTTTACTTTAGATAAATGATTTTTTAACGTTGTTAAGAATTTTATTAAAATGTTTAATTATTTAGATTTAACACTTTATTTAATATTATCATAAGAGTTAATTCTCCCCAATGAATGATCAAATATCATGACAATATGTATGTAAACAAACCGTGCGTCTGTGGAAATAATTCAACATAGATAGTCATTCTGCTTAAAGACGTCAACTCTTCATTTTCCAGGCGTGGAAAACATGAATTAATTCTAAGTTGTCTCTCTCAATTTCATATTACATTAATGCTCCACTGTCTCGATTTAACTTCACTACAACTCCTTCATACGGTGTGGTGAAGATTTTCCAGTTATTCGTTAAATAGTCATTGCGTGATTTACAAGTTTTACATGTTTGTAAACATTTTATTTGCAATTCAGTTTCAGCCCTAAAACGGTTATTGCGTTTTACAAGCGAAAGTTCAGCAGCAAAATTACACCGTTTTCAGTTAAATTCTGAAATCTCCTTAAAACATCTAAAACCACAACACTTTTAAGCCCTTCTAATTCGAATAGCCACTCTGTTGCGATGCTTTATATCAAAGGAACGGTGGTATAAATTGGATTCTCTTTAAAATATTTTGTTTTTTCTTTGAGAATTAACAAAAAAAAATTAAATCTGCTATCATATTGCTACATTCATTTGATGGTGAGTAATGTTTTCAGATCTAGTAGCAGATTAAAAGGCGGCATCGATCGGCACAGCAGTCTGCTGCCAAGAGATTAAGTCCTAACCTTGATTTTGTCTATATGCCGAAAAGTTGGTAGAAATTCATCATATCATAGTTCTTTGTTATAAAAAAACCATCTTAAGAATTTATATTATTTCGAGCTTGTGCTTGGAAGATATTGATGTTGGTTCTTGGCTCTATAAATATCTAATACTTCTTTATCTTTATTTACTAACATTTTATTTGTAGAATAAAAGTTGTTTACTTATTTCTTATCTTTAATAACGCTTAATAAAGGATAAAGCATGAGATGTGACAATAATATGCTACTTTCTAGGATTAACAATATTGCAGAGGACCTATGTTTGTAAACGTTCCAACGCAACATTTATGGTTAGTTAGATTTTAGAATTAACAAGCTGCTCACCAGTTTGTTTAAACGCACGTGCAGAAGTTGTTTGCACAGTTTTTAAATGGAATATTAACTAGTTTCAGATCATTTAAATAACATGTACGGTGATTGTGAAAATATACAAATTGCATTTAAGAAACGTTTTATTACATGAAAACTAGGTAGTTGGTAGACACTTACTCATGTTCTAGCTTTTTCAATACCTAAGTGAAAATTACATTCCGTACTTGTGTCCTTTTGCTATGCCCGAGGCCCCGCCTACGATACTCCGAAAGCCGATAAGCCGGCAAAGATTGGTATGAACGGTAAAATACTCCCTGCAGCTGTAAGCACCGGAATAATTAAGGGTACTTTAACGTTTTTCCGGCCACCCACTTTTTAGTAGTTCTATTGCTCTCGCTCAGTGTATGGTGTATTAAATCTTTACACGTAAGTCTCTTGCTTGCTTGATTCACCATACCAATAAGTTTCTTTAAAACGACACCCTTGAAAGTGACAATTTGTTTCTTCTTTGTAACACTACCCTTTTTCGCAGTCGCACTTACCCGCGTGCATACATACATAAGGGCACACTAAAGGAATAATTAAATCGGTTATTGCATAAAAGAAACATGTTCTTAATAAGTCTTGTGAACTTGTTCCCTTTTTACTATACCCGATAATTATCACGCATATCAAATTACAAAATCAAGATATTTGGTTTTTCGATCATCACACAGCACCACAAGAACATTAGCTACTAATAATAATAATATCAGTAAGTCTTCTAAGTACTTGAACAAACACAAATATCTCCCATACAAGGTGACTTTACTTTAGGAATTCAACGAAGACGATTTTGATCGAAGGCGAGAGTTCTGTGAAAACATTATGGAAAGGTGGAATGACCATCCCGCTTTTGTCAGTCACATTAGATTCACTGACGAAGCCACATATTGTTTGAATGGAGCTGTTAACAAACAGAACTGTTACTGGGCTTCCCAGAATCCACACTGGATGATGGATACTCGCACCCAATATCTCGAAAAATTGAATGAAAATATAATTCTAGACCCTTATTTTATAGAAGGAACTTTAACTTCAGAAAAATATTTGGAAATGCTAAGGAACCATCTTGTTCTATCCTTAATGGTGCTATATCCCGATCATGAGGAACTCGCCATTCCCAATAATACTTTATGGTAGCAGCAAGATGGTGCGAGAATATCTAATTACAGTGTTTATTGGGAGGCGTGTGGCCAGCGCGATCACCTGACCTTACATCCGTAGATTATTCCCTGTGGGGTTACCTGAAGAATAAGATGTATTTTAAACAACCAAATTCTTTTAATACCTTAAAGGAAAGAATTAGAAATGAAATCAGAACGATTACGCCAGACACATAGGCTCTCACAGAAATTTGTCCAAGGGGGGCAAGCCTAGAATAAACAACATGCTAGGGGGGAACAGCCTAGAAAAAAATGACATATTATACAAAATTTCCAATAAAATTCAAATTGTTTAACTTCAATGGGGGGGGGCAAATGCCCCGCCTTCCGGGCGCCTATGGCCAGAGGTGCTTCAAAATGTTAGAAATGAGTTCATCTATCGACTGGCTTTATGTCAAAAAGTTTATAGATCCCAATTAATTCGATAATTTTAATGATTTATTTTTATTATGTTTATTGAGTTTCAATATTATTTTATTTTGATTAAATCAGCAAAAATGTCTTAACAATTTATAATACAACTGTATCATTTAAGTATTTAATTAATATCAATCCGAGAACACCTTTTTTAAACTGTTTATGGTATACTGACTCGTAAACATCTGTTTATTGAGCTCTGTCTACATGGGTAAAGATTCTTTTTACGAGCTAGCCCGTTCTAAAGCCCCTAATTGTATATTATGTATTAAAGGCTTAATTGAGTGTGTTAGAGCCCGCAGAGTCAGTTAGCGCCTGAGGCGAAGAAGATGCAAGGTAGAATTTTTCCTGTAAATTTAGTCGTGGTAATATGTACAGTTTTTGAATAATTAAGTTTTAAGTATTTTGGGGGTGCCGTTCACCAACCCTGACTTCTGGCAAGTTCAAAATTATTATTTTATCTGATATAGGATGCAAGGTAGAATTTTCTCTGTAAATTTAATCGTGGCGATATATACAGTTTTTGAATAATTAATTTTTAAATATTTTGAAGGTGCCGTTCAACACTCCTGACAGTATCAAACTGATTTTTTTATCTGATAGAGGTTGCAAGGTAGAATTTTCCCAGTAAATTTAATAGTGACAATATGTACAGTTTTTGAATAATTAATTTTTAAATATTTTGGGGGGCCGTTCACCACCCCTGACGCCTGACTGATTCAAACTGATTTTTTTATCGGTTAGAGGATGCAGGGTAGAATTTTCCTTGTAAATTTAATCGTGACAATATGTACAGTTTTTGAATAATTAAGTTTTAAGTAGTTTGGGGGTGCCGTTTATCACCCCTGACGTTTTACAAGTTCAAAATTATTATTTTGTCTGATATAGGATGTAAGGTAGAATTTTTCCTGTAAATTTAATCGTGGCAATTTATACAGTTTTTGAATAATTAATTTTCTATAATTTTGGGGGTGCTGTTCACCACTCCTGACGTCTGACAAGTTCAAACTGATTTTTTTATTTGATAGAGAATACAAGGTAGAATCTTCCCAGTAAATTTAATCGTGACAATATGTTCAGTTTTTGAATATTTAATTTTTAAATATTTTGCCGGTACCGTCCACCACCCCTGACGTTTGACAAGTTCAAAATATTATTTTATCTGATAGAAGATGCAAGGTAGAATTTTCCGTGTAAATTTAATCGTGGCAATATGTACAGTTTTTGAATAATTAAGTTTTAAGTATTTTTGGGGTGCCGTTCACCACCCCTGACGTGTGACAAGTTCAAAATTATTATTTTATCTGATATAGGATGCAAGGTAGAATTTTCTCTGTAAATTTAATCGTTGCAATATATACAGTTTTTGAATAATTAATTTTTAAATATTTTGAAGGTGCCGTTCACCACTCCTGACGTCTGACAGTATCAAACTGATTTTTTTATCTGATAGAGAATACAAAGTAGAATCTTCCCAGTAAATTTAATCATGACAATATCTTCAGTTTTTGAATATTTAATTTTTAAATATTTTGCCGGTACCGTTCACCACCCCTGACGTCTGACAAGTTCAGAATTATTATTTTATCAGATAGAAGATGCAAGGTAGAATTTTCCCTGTAAATTCAATCGTAGCAATATGTACAGTTTTTTATTAATTAATTTTTAAATATTTTGTGGCTGTCGATCACCACCCCTGATGTCTGAAAAGTTCAAACTGATTTTTTTATCTGATAGAGGATGCAGGGTAGAGTTTTCCCTGAAAAATTAATCGTGGCAATATGTACAGTTTTTTAATAATTAATTTTTAAATATTTTGTGGCTGTCGATCACCACTCCTGATGTCTGAAAAGTTCAAAATTACTATTTTATCTGATAGAAGACGCAAGGTAGAATTTTCCCTGTAAATTTAATCGTGGCAAAATGTACAGTTTTTGAATAATTAATTTTTAAATATTTGGAAAGATTGACAAAATGCATGCAATAAAAATTGTAGATAGCTTTAAGATCTACAAGTTTTATACGAACCTTAAATAATATATGGCGTATAGAAAACGAGATAATTGCGAAAAACCGATTTTCGTGACCTTTGACCTTTAATATCTTATGACGCGGACACGAGATTATAGGAGACTTTTCAGTCAGTCTTCAGAGCCTCAAAACTAAGGTTCATGCAAAAATACAGCTTTCTTACTTTTATTCCGAAGTTTACCCCTTATTTCACCTTATACTTAAGACTGTACTAATAGTATTTAATCACAGGAGCCCAACTTGTTGGTATTTAATCACTATCAAGGTACAGCTAATTTATTCATTATGGTTATCTCTAACAATTCCTTGTTTTGTAGAAATACCTTCCAATAATACAAAAGGCAATAATCATCCCTCCGGGCCTCTATTTTCTTAAGCCGACGAAATCATCTTACTCTGGTCGGCCGTAGTTTACGTTGTTAAACTGTTAAATTAATGCAGAATTCCTTTATAGGCTTCTTCTTTTTTAGCTTTAGTTTTACGCTACGTTCTTAACCTTACTGGAAAGATGTCATCCGGATTATTGGGTATTGTTATCCTACTACAACTGAAATGTCTAGTGTATTATCAAATCCAAGATACACACAACAAGACGCACAACATCCTTTCAACACCCAGTATTTCCCATTATCTAATAACTGTATGAACAATCCTTCTCTTCATTTTTTCTAGGTTAGGTAATAGAGTAACTTTGCTTTTTTTTGTTTCAAATATATTTGTGGCGCAGTTGCTAGTTGTAATCTAAATTATCTTTTCTGCAGAAATCGCACTTTTTCTAACTTTGATTGAAAGCCTTTCCAATTGCTTTAGGATAGTTTATGCATTGTTCGTAGCAATTTCTATTAGTAACAATTAAACCAATTTTTCCTACATGTGATCTTTGATGACCGCTAGTCAAAGCGTTTGTCGGATCGTCTTATTTTCATTTAATAATGTTCAGAAGGCTAATTTATATGTTTGCCAATTTTCAAGCAATTCAATGGAACTATATATTTTAATGGTCAAAAGGTCAAAAGTTCAAAAGGTCAAGATGTGCTGTTGCATAAACTCTGAGTCGATTTCTACGAAGGTCAGAATGGCATGCTATCTGTCCCTTTTCCTTTACAATACAAATAATTCAAATTTTTTATATTAATATCTTCGAAATCATCTAAGATGTATTTGTCTTTTGTTCTTTTGCAGCTATAGCAACCTAAAGTTTTTTATATTTTTATAAAATTTTTAAAAATAACCTGAATTTATGAAATGAATTCATATCTCAAGTTTGACTATCTAAAAGTAATGAAGGATAAAAGAAAAATCAAGACGAATTTAACCAGAAACGAAACGCTTGGTTAACTTAAAGCTGACATCCCTTTCAGCTTCAATCTTTCTTCCCTTTTTTTTCTTTCACTTCTATCTCCCTTATTACATTTTTATTAAGCCGCTTTAAAGGTAGATAATATACCTTCATACAAAATGAAGCAATATTAAAAATTTTGTTTCCCTAATGAATGTCACAAATTTAATTTTTCCTGTTTTTTTTCATTCCCTTTTCCATCTTTTTCACTCTTTTTCTGTCTCTCAAATTCGTTTCGCGATTCTTAAACGCTAGAAAAAGAGATTTCTGACAATAGTTGACATCTAAATTCAAATCCTTGACATAAATGACCCATTTATCTTACTTTTCTCTCACGGTACCATAAAGAAAAAGGGAAAAAACGTTCAAGCCTACGAAATGTACGAAAAAGACCTTCATTCACAGTGACCCTAGGTTGTACGATCTCTGTTATACGGTCGTTTTCGGCAGTTAAGGGCGTCCTTGTTGCACTTGCCTATTGATTTTGTAATAAAGACCTTTACACAACGACGCATTTGAAACCGATTATATTCGTAACAAGAATAAACCAACACGCTCTACACCTTTAATACACAGGCGTGCGACAAATTTCCTTTTTTACTTGCTGTTGGTCGGCAATCAAATTTTACAGCTTAATCAGAAAGATTTGATGAATCCCTTCAAGTTTATCTTAATTAGACCTTCTACTGCGTTTCCTTTTTTACTCTATTTTTTATTTTAAAGTTTCCATTTCACTCTGTTTTGCAAACGATGCTCGCCGTCTTATCTCTTAGGTTAAGGGCTTTTCAAAAGCAGCTCTTAAAGATAGGATCATCTAAACATAGGCTCCAGTGGATTTCACATTAAGTAAGAACTCGAAATTTTCTGTTCCGCGTTCACAGATATTTCGTTACGCAAAAAAAAATTAAGTCCATTTAATGTCCCAGTAACTTATACCAGATAATACATTTATAATACATGCACCGTTACTATTTAAGGTATACAAATCGCCCCCGTGTTAGCCTGTCTCCCCACGCAATTCGCCCTGTGCTCGTATATAAAGCGACAGTCAGTTCGCGAATAAAATTTATTTCTGTAAGAAGCTTTAGTCAAAAGATTCTTGTCTACGTCAGCGAGGTTTTTGTTAGGGAAAACTTTAGAGAAGTTTAAATTTGTTCTCTTCCACACTTTACCCATATTGCGTCTGGTAGAAAATAATTTTTTTTATAAGTTATTGTTTTCGGGCTTCCACCTCAGGAAATAAAAAAAGTTTTGTCGTGGAATTTTTATTTTAATGCACAAGCAATTTGTAGAATGATACGCTTTTAATTTTATTCAAAAGAGTGGGGACATAAAAAATATGATTTACATAATTCTTAAATGAAACTGGCAGTTTTATTTAGGTCTTTGCTAACGATAGAAAGAAATTAATGTAGTTTTAAATTTTAATGGTACCAAAGTTTAATTTCATTAAACAATCGTAACGCAATTACTAATTGAAAGAGGCAAGCTTACCAAATTTAAAATTGGTAAAAATAAGTATTTTAAAGTTCTTATCTTACTAATTTTAATCGGCTAGAAGTAACTTAGGTAGAAATCATATGGAGCTTATTTAGTGGCTTATAGTTTTTAGGTTAGATTTAAAAAAATGTTTATATTATTTATATAAAACCAAACGTCAGGGTCTCATAATCTGTGACCACAGGATCTGACCTCGAGTTACCTCATCTGCACTCTCTTTTATCAATCTTGAGTCACATACTTTCACTTTCACGTTTCCAGTCGGTGTCTCTTGAACAAATCTTGACACTTCCAGACTCTACCGCTAGTAGATTAATCAAGAGAATCTAGGAATCTCTATTTGCACCATTTTTCTCAGAGTTCTCAACTCGCCCCAGCATGAGGTTACGGCTTAATACCTTTCATTAATTTGCTACGTAGAAGCATAGGGATTTCGATCCCCAGCACTTCCAGGGTCCTCGTTTGAGATCTTTGACAGTGCCCCGTTCGACTCTACCATACCGGCTCTTTTCAGACAACCAGTGGTTTTAGTCCGGACAACGTTTTGTTAATTATTACTAAGCATTTTGTCAATTACTACTAAGAAATGAAGAATCTCGAATTCAATAAAGTTCTAGAATCTCGAGGTTTCCTGAGATATTTATTATGAGCAAAAAGTAACTCCATCAAAGGTGCCTTTGGAAGTTTGAACTCATGTGTAGAAAATTATGCAAAAAAATCAGAGTCATTTGACAGTGACAGTTGTTATTAGTTTGATATAATTTTCTAGTGTTAAGGTAGGTACTAACAGCAGCGGATCCGCAGGCGGATGTCATGCGATTGGTCGATTTGACTCAAACCGACCCGAACCAACCAGTGTATGACATCCGCCTGCGGATCCGCTGTCCTTTGATGTTTTTTTTCGGTTGTTTTTCCTGATTTCCTCGATGAATTCTGGCAAACAAATTGTTGTATATTATTCAGCGTTAACTGTTTTTTGATCCTTAAAGTAGTAGTTGCGACATGTTCGGTACAATATTTCTATGATACATCTAGCTTGCCATGAATATAGCAACTGTTGTGCTGTGTAGAGTGCTGCGGTGCTGGTATTATTATATTATGGAATATGCAGATTCTACGCCTCACTTTGTATGACGCACGCAAAGTTCATATGACGCACATAAAAACTAAAAACCTGACTATCGCACTTTTAAATCTAATAAGCATAGGAGAATTCTAATATTGCATTGTAAATCAGAACTTGTTCTTATCGTCCTATACCATATAGTCCTATAGTTACTATATAAAAAGTTTCATACTTGTACCCGAAACAGTTTTCCAGTAGTGAACAGAAATAGAAAAACGTTCATGTATTAGCTCTTTCTCTTTGTTTATATCTAGTCAGCCATGAATTATTTAAGACTACAATCTGTTTTGTCTCCAAACTTATATAAGTATTGTGTAACTAAATTAACATCATCTCCATCACCATTGCAAGATCTTCATTATGCGCATTTTATATGGAAGATGCAGCATACATTCTTGATGTTATATCTTGGAAACTATCAGGGGTAGTTAAATAAAATAAAAACCATATTTCGAGGAACCTTACAAGAAATAAAAGGCTCTCTTGTATTTTTTAAAACCTACCAAACTTAAATTATTTAAAATATTTCAAGTCCGGGTTACTTGATAAACTTAATCTTGTAAAATTATGTGTATAGGATGGCTAGAAGCCTATCACTGCGATGAACGAGGTGCTTGAATGGCTAATAATCACAATATTGGCCTAGCTAAAAACTTCCTCACCGACATCGTATCGTGGCTAACGGTCTGATCGAGAAGAAATACCGCCGGATAGTGCTTATTCTAACTAGACGAGTCTAACCGGAAAACCAGGCACCCCTGTGTTGACTATGATCAAGTCTCGCGGACAGAAGGGTATGAGATGTTGGCTTTCCTACTGAAACCTATCATATATTTATCACTAAATAACAATTCTGGAAACAAATATGGACATGAATAATATTAACAAAACCTTACAAGATGACGAACCCAACCAGATCAAGCCATTAAAAACAACAACAACAACCACCGACATATTGACATTAGGCAATTGCTAGTACAGAACCAGTTCCTCGAGGGACTGAGGAAGCAATGGACTTGGAGAATCCGTCTAGTAAAATAACAAAAAAAAAAACTTTTCGTAGCTCAACAAAGGAAAATCGGAAAAGCAGGGAAGATAGCGGAAGGGACATGGAAGACTGAAACCTCCCCGCTCATTAAGGAAAAATGAGAGAGAAAGAAAGAGGGAAAAAGCAACCATCAGCAAGCAACGATCAGAGTCCACCACGTCAAAAGAGCAACAGAATGCGAAAAAGCCTAGTAGAATATGCCAATAGGACCAAAGGCCTTAAAATAGTAATTGTTGAAAACGTCAACTCCTGTTCAGGCTAAAGCCAAACTGATCCAGGAAGAAATTATTGAGGTTTTGGGTAGTATTCCTTCAAACAATGTAAACCCTGCTCAATTTAATAGAACCGCTTTTGGGTCAAAGGCCCTTTGGGTTTATTATGCACCATTATTATGCACTTGGAAGGGGCGGTCTTCAGAGTTTTGAGGGCGGAATCGTCACGTGATGGGGATAATGCCATCCAGGCGAATTTTCAACATAACCTCTACTGCTCTTGTTGGTGTAATGAGAAAGTATGAGATCCCTGAATCAACAAAGGGTACTAGGAATGGCAGGTGGAGAACTGATTTACAGTAAATAAGCCAAAAACCCTAAGGCCTGTATCCACAAAAGGGCTAAAGATATTACCAATAGCAGACTTCTGTTCAGAAGATATTGCTGTGATTAAAGTTAGGTTTGATTGGCGACAGCGAGTAAAGAACGACCCAACACCAACCTAAGAATTGGAGCAATTAAAAGCTGTATAGGTAGTGGATCTTATCTAACCATTGATTCAACGATGTCAACCTGATTTGAAGCAATACTGACACAAATCAAAGAGGTGAGCTTTAACTGCTGTTAGTAGAAATATTAAAAAATGGTGTATGACTGTTGAAGTGTTGAAGTATCTTGCTTAGATCACATACACGTCAGTCTTGAATTAAAAAGGTACAAACTAAGATTGAAACTATGGGAACCCTAGCAAAATCATCTTGGCATTACTGGTACTAATTACAGACGCAGTTATTACACTGAAAACTGGCCTTCAGTAACAAGGAAGGCCACTAGGAATGTTCCGTGTTGGAATGGCGACTTTGCTAGACTGAGGAAAGCAGTAAGAAAACAATTCAATATACCCAAAGGCAAGGAGTGTAACTGACGTACGACTATAAGACCTCTCTTACTAAATATAATAGAACTTTAGAAAGAGAGAATATAATAGAAAGTACTGCATGGATATTCTCGGAATGTGCCAGACGGGTCTCAAACTTCTATAAGCTCCATCAAAACTAATAATGGAAAATTTAATAAAACTATGAGGGAGACCATAAAGGCTTTCTTTAGAGTACACTTCCCAGGAACTACATAAATTCAGAAACCACTAGAAACTCTTATAAGTAAATAGAGCGACCACAGAAGACTAGCATGTAGTAAAGAATGTGGTAAACTGGAACTGTTATAACAGGGCACGATCCTCTACACAGTAAACTCTGCTTGGCACCCACAGCCAGCCTGGCACTAGATTACGTGCCAAAAGCATGGAATGCTGCCAGACTAGTCTTTATACCCAAACCTGGATAAATTGAACGAGTTGAGGTAAAGACACTCAGACCGGTTAGTCTAAGTCCTTTATAGTCAGGGATAAGACATTAGAGAAGATATTCAATAGGCACATTCGGAGATATATTGTAACGAATGGGGAAACTCCGCCGAAACACGGGCGGCAGAACATTCCAGGGCGACAGCGTCATACACCCGCGAGAACGTTCTAGTATGTTCTCTACACTTCCGTATCCATATATTTGGGTGGCCTCGCGAGGAAGGGAATTCAATTAGTGTTCGACCGGTGAATCGATGTGCTTTGTGTAATTAGTAATCAACTGCATTAGTGAATAAATAAATGTTTAATAATTAATTGTTGTAATAATAAATAAATAGCCCTTATATAGTCTACTTAAAGTATCTAGCATTTAAGTTCGTTAAACAGTTTATAATTATAGTATTAAATAATTAGTTAAGATTAAATTGGTGTATGTAAATAATATTTCTTTTATTTATAGACTATTAAACAGCATTTTTTGTTATTATTTTAAAAAGAACGTTTAAAAGAACGTCACACTCGCTGACACTCTCTTCGTTGCTATGTAACAAATTTACGGAAATTAACCAATAAATTCCAAGCAGTTATGGTATTCGTATAGATTATATCCTTCATTATAATACCAAGCAATTAGAAGGCTCGATTCTTCATAGTTACCATGTATAAACGATTAACTTTAATTAGATTTTGTGTTAAAATGTAAACGGTTAAATTTCAAGCTAGCTTCTATACATTTCTGCCGCAATTTATGAAGCTAGAAATAGTTATATTTGTAACTATGTACCAAAGAATGTTTAAAACCGTCTTACTTACAACAATCTTGGCAAATAAAATCTTTAATGCAAAAAAATCATTCTTGAATTTCTAGAAAAATATGAATTTGTAAAACACAACTCAAGAAGACATGTTTAACGAATATCATGTAAAGTTCCTGTAGATAATAATATATTTTATTATTATATAGGAACTCTAATATTATGTAGTGTACCTGTATATAATTAGATAAGAGTAGGGGACAAGAGCGTCATCCATTCTGATTGGTAAGATCTCTTTACCAAAGGACACTTATATTTTTATTCAGTTATCATCAGTCATTGAAGCCGCGGTATTTTTTTGACAGTTCTACATTATTCGAAAATCAACATGACAGATTGTAGTGCAATTGGGTGCAAAAATAACTCGGAAGATGGTTATATCTTTAAATCTATCCCTAAAAATTCTCATCAGCGTTTAGTTTGAGCGGAAAAAATAAACCGTTAAAATATGATTGGTGACAGGCCCTGCAAAACTCATTTCTCAGATGATCAATGACGGATTAAAGGAATTAAGTTAAAATCAAATGCTATCTCTACAGTTTTACAACAATCTACTTTATGCTTGTAAAATATCTTCCCTGATGCTACTACAACTAAAAGTAAACATAATATTCATGTATCTGGTGTTGTGATACTTCATAAAGATTCTCCACCCAGAAAATTATGTGTAAAGTTTTAATCACGTCACGTCGTAGTTGTATTATTATATAATCTTGTTTGTTGTTGAAAGGATGGCTATGAATAATGACAAAAGTTTGGATCAAAAATATATAACAGGTAAGCACGTTGTTTCTACTGTTTTCTAATTATATACAGGCACGCTAATATTATGTAGAGTTCCTTATAATAGTAGTAAATAAAAACTATTATTATGATAACATTATACTCTAATATTATGCTACGGAGAAAAACCAATGTACAAATGGGGGACGATCAATTAATCAAAGCCAACTTCATCAATTTTATGCAACGTTATCGGATGAGTATATGAGGGGCCGTGGGGGTACATTGTCTTGCAAGGAGAGCACCCTTTGGAAATTTATTTACGACTACGTAACTCTCCACAGTTTTTTCCGAAGCTTAGTTAATAATGAAGAATAATCCAATTCGTTATAGTTTTATCTTGTTCTAAGTTAGTACCTGCTTTTCTAATTTTTTCGACATTTTCTGTCGATTTATGGACACAAAGCCTCCTTGGGCGGGGGATCTAGCGTGTTATCAAACTTTTGATTTTGGTTCGTAATTATGGAACAATGTTTCGTCCATACAATTCGATCCAAAAAGTTAAAAGAATTCTCTTCAAAACGGCGGCAAAGCAACTTGGAAGTTGCCTCTCAGAGTAATTTTTACGGTCAAGCATTTACGGATCCATTTAGTAGAGAGTTGCATCATACCTAAATAAACACGTTCATAGGAATCTGCCTATTGTCAAAATCAATAAAGAAACTTTTGCGTTGCTGTACTAAGATTCAGTTTGCGTTTAAAAAAGCGCAATATTTGCTAATTTAATTAAAAACGTAATTAAGGAAATTAAACATAACATATACACTAAGAAATCGACATTTTGGGTGAAAGAGATGCGGCATCGCCCGCACTCCTACCTTCCATCAGTACATCTGAGTGTACCTAAAGTGCACCGATCAAGATGTTCAAGTAAGAATGCAATTGTGCCACTGCGCATTATAAGGTCACACTAAAATTTTCGTTTGATGGGCTGTACATGCGTTTAAGCCACGCCTGCCCAGAGAAGTATCTTTTTTGCGTGCTAGTTAACTCGCAGATCCAAAATAAGGAGTTCACCAACTCAATAGTTTTAGTGAGTTTAGATAAGGAATTTCAAAACAACACGTTAGATTGGTTGCCTAGCCTCACTTTTCAAATTAAAATTTTGAAAATTTATCTTTTAAGAAAATCTTCTTAGAAATGTTTAATTATAATTAACATGCACACTAGTACACTATAGTAAGATAAAGGATATTTGTAAAACTAATTTTCCATGGAATTTAGTTAATTCTCCTTGACTCTTTAACGATGTGAGAAACGATGACCGGATATGGCATTTAAATTAAGTTTTGGCCAAAGTTAATGCAAGATTTAACCTAAACCAGACACAGTGTGTTGTAATAGGGAGGTATACAAGTATTTACTATCTACCTATTAGATCTAGATAGTAATCTACTATCTATTACATTTAATAAGAAAAAAAAGGTTAACGAGATTAATCATTGAGGTTTAAATTTGCGCAGATAGGAAGGTATGAAATGGTATTTTTATTTAAATAAGTTAATAAATAGTCATGTTAATAGTAGGTTCCATCGACATTCAATGGGGGCATTAGTTTGTTATGAAAACCTGAGTCTTATATATCATTAGATAAGGAATTTGATAATCTATAACTTTATTTAATTATGTATCTAGTCAGTTGTGTTCAAATGTCAGTGTTCTTTTGTTTTAATGAAGATTAAGTGTAGAGTTCAATTGTTTACCAAAAAAGTATAAAGACCCGGCCATTCTTGTAACAAACTTTTTTTTAATTTACATCTTTAGAGAAGTGTAGTTCGATTGAAGAGCAATAAAATAATCTTAAGGTTATGTTTTGAGTTAAAAAAACATGTAAACAAAACATGTCGAAATTCTGAGGTTATTGTATTTGTGAAACGTGAAAGTGTTCAAAGTTCTAAGGAGGATTATTAAATACAAGTGATTCTTTTAATAATGACAAGTGTTATAATTTGTTCATCTGACAATTTACTTTGCTATGGAATTATTTTTTTATTTGATCATAAAAATATAATTATCAATTTTTTTATCACTAGATATTAGGGTTATTTTATGGAAATATTGGAAAGAGGTCAATGACATACTTTCATTTCATTATTCAACCTATGAATGCAGACAGCAGATACTGGGAAATGTATCACATCACAACACAGTTGGCAAGATGGTGACGCCAAAGATTTAAATATTTTTAAACGTGAGTTTTTCAACAGTAGTTATAGTTAATTATAGTAAGTAAGAAATATGTCGAGGTGTTAATCCCTATATAAAGATAATTAGACTATTTTGGGATTGATATTAAATAGAATTTTGTTATCCAAGTTTAAATTTTCATTTTATTTTTTTATTTTGTTCTTTGTTAAATTGTAAATTACTGTGTTCCTAGATTTATATATTCATTTAGTGCCGCTGCTATTAAAACGACCCGCCTGAGAGTCTCAATTTGGAGAGAGTTAGATTTTTCACAACAAATTTAATTTAGCCGGAGCAATTTTTTTAATTTAAGGTAAGGGAGTAGTTAGCTGTGTCTTATAAAGCATCCCCGTATTATACGTGTGAGTAGTAAGTAAATGGGGGTTCAAGACTAAATCTCCCCATGTTATTCTTATGGGAGTTTCGTTTTTAAGACAGGACAATTTTGTGAGGTTATGTATGTCAAAACTTGTCGTCCTTCCCGCTAGATGTCAGCATGGGTGTGGGGTTGAGTGTTTAGGCGGGAAAAAGGTGAATGTGATGCTTGTCGGTGATTGGTCGGATCGAATTGCCGGGTAAAAGAGGTTGCAGCATGTGTCGCTAGATGTCGCTGTGGTTGTGTGTTTAGGCGGGAAAAAGTCGAATGTGATGCTTGTCCGTGATTGGTCGGATCGAATTGGCGGTAAAATAGGTAGCAGCATGTGTCGCTAGATGTCTCTGTGTGCGTGGTTTTGGCGGGAAAAATCAAATCTCAGGCCTGTTCGTGATTGGTCCGAAGTTTTGGCGCTAAAGGAGGTTGCAGGTGGTGTCGCTTTGGAGCGCGTGAACGCGGCCGGGCGGGGCGGGTTAAATAGAAAATTTTGTCGCGGCGTTGCGTGGGCGGGTGCCCCGGTGGGCCAGTGGGCCGTTGAAAGGGGTTAATTTGAAACGGGTTTGCGCGCGACCTCGATCGAGGGGGTAGGGGGGGTGGACTAGTGCTCTAGCCTCCTAAGGGAAACTAGTGCAGTATTGCTTGTGAGATCGACATGTGGATGGTGTATAGTGCTCAGGATTATCCCGTGGTGCGAGACGCCGTTAGCGGGGTGGAATGTTTATTGAGGCAGTTCGAGGATGGTGCTAAAGACGCTATGCACGAAGCGGTTTACGACTGGCAACAGATGTATGGCGGTTACGAATATTGTATGAAGCTTCACGGAACGTATTTGAAGGGGATGGAGTTGTGTGAAGCGTGTTTGCGAATGGAAATCTCGTTGGAAGTTTTATATGAGGAATTAAAAAAATTAGATTTGACGCATCATCTGTCCGATGAGATGAGAAAGTTTTTTAAAATACCGTCCATCGATGATGATGATGAGATGGGGGATGCGGGGGAGGAGGCGGGGGATGTTGACGCCGACGATGCGGAGGGGGGCGTGTGAAGTGAAGTTTCTTTTCAATTATATATTATTAGCCTTAGTGAATTCGTTGAGTGAAGACGTTTTTGTAGTAGGGCAAAGATAATGACGATGAGTGAACCGAGTTTGACAGAGATTGCATCATCATCAGTGGAGGCGGCATCGGCAGTGATGGATGGCGTAGCAAGATTTTTTTCCTGTCTGAATAATATTGGATCGGCAGTTCAGAAACCGGTAAAGAAATTGAAAGATCTACCTGTAGATCGGGAATATCTGATGTTAGACGTCCGAGCCATTAACACGAAAACGCATAGTCGCTCGTTGCTGGTAGAACTGGAAGATTTTGTGTTATTTTTGCCGAAAAGAATAAGTGATTATTTAACTAATGAAAAAATAGCGATGTTAAACATGTGCACGTGTTATTTGGCTTATCGAGGACAGAAACTTGCACAAGATGACGTCACCGATGGCGGTGATGGGGAAGAGGCCGGTGAGGGGATAAAGAAGCAAAAATTCGCTCCTAATTCGTTCGCTCTAGTGGAATTTATACCGATGTTTCCCGAGACAACAAAGCAGTAGTAATCGAGTACGTCTCAAGTGAAAAACACGTGCATCATGTTATTGTCGACGGTGGCCTTGGTGTTGTCGTCGATTGTTGCCGACCGTAAAGTGCTTTACGTAGCTCATCCGGTCGGAGCAAAAGAGGCCTACGTTGGGTTCTATTTTAGCGAAAATGACGACACCTCATCACCATCATCATCATCTCCAATACCGGAGGCGTGGAATAGAATGCAAACAGAATATGTAAATAGTACCTTCGCATTTTCCTATGCACTGGGGGCCTTTCATCAACGTCATCGAGAACGTTTTATTTGGATCAAATTACGTTATCTGTATCAAAATGAAAGCTGGCAAGAATCAGAATGGACACCCCTGTTGTGGAATAGAACAAATTCCTCGTCACCGGTAGGAGGAGGAGGAGGAGGTGTGGTGAATGGAACTATTAAAGTTTTGTTAATTTCAAATAATGTATTTGCCCTTGTCATACTACTGATGGTTGTATTAATAATTTTTAGATTGTTTACTTACTTTACTTTGTAGATAATTGTATGTAAAAATAAAACATTATTTTATTACATCATCATCTTTTATTTCATTCTTAGTTAAGTACACATAAATAATACAATAATTATAGCTAATAATAATAATAAAAAAGAAATTATTCTGTTTGTTTGATTAATTTGTCATTTTGAGACAGTGCGTAATATATTTGATTTACATTATTAATAGCACACCGACAATAATTGAGAATATGTGAAAAACATGGTGGTTTCCAGTGACGTAGAGGAGTCATCTTTTCAAGGAACTCTTCTTCGGACATTCGATCATCCAAGTCTATCACCGGCAACGTCGTGTGATTTCGCAGGTAATCGGATTTAATTTTACCCTTGCAATATATGGTGCTGTCTCGCGACGTGACGACACTTAAGATTTTTTCGATTTCTCGCAAATCCGTATTACCGAAGGACCATCGCAATCCGTGATGATACCTGGTGAGCCAGTTGACGGTGGTCTGTTGCGAAAGTGTCAATTCATGAAATGGACACGGCGGTTTAAAGACATAATGAGCTGTTCGTTCTCCGTCAGTAATGGCCATTTCTTTCGGAACAAAATGGGGTGCTTCAAAGCCCTGCAAATCTATTATTATCATCGTTTACAGGGTGGTAACGGTGCTCGTAACTGGTTCGTACGATACTATGGTGTCGTGAAGTAATAGAACGTACGCGTACGTGTTGTTAGCGAACGCTGTGCTCGCTTCGATCTCAATTTTAATACTAACCGTCCCCGCCTTTACACTCTCGTCCTGTTTCGATAGATCGATGACGTAGAGCGGGGATTTAAGAAATTCGCTGTATCTCATGAGAGGGTGGGGAAAATGAGGGTTGTTTCCGTAGTAGGATGACTGAAAGTCGCAGTAATTTCTGTACGCCTCCGTAAATAAGTTTTTATTAAAGTCCAAGTTCATGCGTCTATTGGGGTGAGCCACCGAATCGATATAGACCGTGATATTTTTTATGTTGGCGTGATTGAAGGTGCTCGCGTTTTCTTTAGCAATATTTTCCTTGTTCACTTGAAATCCCACGATTACATGATGAGGTCTCTCGAAGGCTTTCACGGATCCCAATTCTATAACATCCTCGCGTCCGCTGCGTAACCCGGGTATGATGTTAAGGGTTCTTTTTCGGAAAGGGATCGTGATGAATTTACCCTTGTCGATTTTGTTTAGGAGCCGTAACTTGGCGGCGTCGCTCAACCTGAAGTGTGGCACTCGCCATTCTATTTTGCTGAGGCTAATGTTCCCATCGCTTTCTGCGCTTTGAATACAATTTGAGTCTGTACGAGCACGAACCAAACTTAACTGCATTTTGGACCATACGATTAACTTATTGTAGTCCTCGGCTATTCCAAACCACAATGATAAGGGTATAAGGCATGAGAACTTCTTATCCGTACTCTCGATGGAAATGGGAAGAGTAAAGGGATCGGCACCCCATCCGGCGATCTCGAGCGATTTAATGGTGTCCTTGTTGTAAGCTGCAAGACCCCTCATGGTGGAGGTAATCCCCGGTCTTCGTATAGACTCGATCATGGTATCGTTCAGGCTTAATTTGACCTCTTCGAACAGATGGGAAATAGCGTTGTTGACTAGATTACATTGTTTTGTGGGGTCCGCAACTTCAAGTTGTCCTTCCACATACAGGAAACTCTCATAAATGCTGACGAGCGAATCTCGTTGTTCCACCGTTATGGTGACTTCATCGCTAGATTTGAAGTTTTCCGCTCGAGTCGGGGGCGTATGGGCGATCCATTTCTGTTCGATAATATCCTCATCGAGTCGGATGTCGTCGAATATGTTTAATTTTTCACTGCTCATCACTTTCTTTCAGAACTGTAAATCCGAGAGATTTCAAAAAGTGAACGTCTTGAGGTTTTAATCGTTTAACGTTCGAACGATTAGTGACGTGTAGAGCGCGAGCCGCTCTTTTATAATGGGATATTATGTCTTCATTCGTCTCCGTTTTTCTCATTATCATATTATTATTATTATTACCAGTAGTACTAGTAGTGAAGTCTAACCCCATTTTTTCTCTCGTTCTTTCTTTTTAAGCTCCAATCGTATAGTAGCGTCTTCGTGTCCGAAATTTAATCGTTCTCCGTTTTGATTCGTGAGTGATAACGTGATATTATCTATTTGATCCGCAACTACTACTGGAAGATATATTACGTTTGTAGGTTTTTCGTTCACTTGTTCCCCCGGCTCCACGTCCAGCGCGAATTCGTATATTGTATGTACCGGGGTGTCGTTATAATGTGCGCCTCCAGTTATATTACAATTTATTCGTATACTACTGGCCGGTGATATTTTAACGGGTAAATCCGATTCGTGTAATACGTCCGCTTCTAAAACTTTGGGGGAGAAGCCGAGCATGCGTCCGATAGAGTCGTCGGGGCGAAAATCAATGGCATATTTACTTTTGATTTCACACTTTAAAGTGTTCGTATTCGGTTGCAGAGAAAATATTTCTTCCTGCTTGAGAGTTTCATTATTGGTTAGCGCCAATTTTTTCGATATGTACTCATTCAACGAATTTATTTCATATGCCCCCTCCGCTATGAGTAGCTGTCTGTTTTTTTTATCGCCCGGTTTGCGCCAATAGATCTTATTATTGCCTGGATAGATGTTTCGGAGAGCGTTGTAGGTCCAGTAACCTATTAGTCCTAACGTGTACTCGTAGTCGGCATTTAAGGCAACCGGCGGATAATAGTTAGTACTCAGGTAACTGCCTGTACCCGTTAAAGTGAACGTCTCGGACATGATTAAACGAGGACGCGTCACATACCCTCTTTTTATCTCCTCAGAAATTGCAAACACAGATGTCCGCAGTTGTAGGAATTGTAATTTTGATATCGTTCCGTGTTATAGGTCATGTTTCCGGCATTTTTGCCGAAATAGTTCACAAGTTCTCGCGGCGGCTTTAAATTTCCAAATCCGTCGAAATATTCAATCAAGTTGTTGCGTTTCCTGTATGCCACCCAATGCGTTCCTTTCCCCATTGTCGAATCCAAATTGACTATTCCACTTTCGTTCTTCCAAGGTCGCGAAGGTAATCCATCGCGCATAAATACGCCTCGAAAATGGGGTATACCTGTGGCATATTTGTAGATGTCAATGTTGGTGAGAGGACGTCGAGGCAAATTTATTAGTTTTTTGTCGGCTTTTTTCGTAAATAGAGCCCTCTGCCGCCGCTTTTAGGTTTCTTGCTCAAGTACAAACCGAGGCCCGATTTACTCGACGACCGGTGTTTTATAATCATACTTCCGCCTTTTCCGATCGCTATACCCTCCATCCTCCTATTATGGTCCTTCATTTCCGCCAATTGATCTTTAGCGGATTTTACGTCTTTCACGGCTTTAACCACCTGAGATACGCCCCCGGCCAGCGAGCCAAGCGCAGCGAGTCCACCAAAAATGGCCGGCAATAAGGGAAGTAGACCACCTTGTTTTACCGCCCCACCTGGAATAGGAATTACTCGAGGTTGTCTCACACATCTTCTACCTCCTGCTTCTTTAACGGCTCTTCTCGCCGCACCCACAGCTATCTTCGCAGCTTTCGCGATAGTTTCCGCTTGAGCACCTTTTACGGCGTTAAGTCCGGTTTTCACGATCCTACCGAAAGCGACTTTAGATTGTTTATTACCGCCGCCGCCACCTCCTCTTCCAAACCCCATTCCAAGTTTTCTTTTAGCTTTCATGACGTTGGTCACGAGCCAAGCGTTTGCTTTCTCCGAAACACTGGAATCCTTTGCTTTAACCCGCTTCCAGGCTTCTTGTTCGAGAACTGCGTCCGCAAGATGTCTCGATTTCACGTCCTGATGACTCGAATAAGCGATATCGTGTTCCTTACAAGCGGCGTCCAAGGGATTTACGCCGGGATCTCCGCGTGCTAACCTTTGCCCCAATCGTGTACCGGGACCGCAGAATTGATACCCCGGAAGGTGTAGTTCGACGGGTAGTTTATCTATAAGCTTGTTTAAGACACCTCCGCCTTCGTGCACGATCATTTGAACGAATAACTTCGTATCATGCGTACAAGCTTATTTATAGCATAATCTTCATTTTTTATTACTTGCCGGATATAGCGGAAAAAGAATGAAAATCGTGCAACAACGTGAAAGGTTAACCGTACGCGATTTGGAAAAGGAGCTGCTCATGGACTCTGGGGCAAAAGTTGATGGTGCTAAGCATAGCAGTTTGTTCCCATCCTCCATCAGGTGCTTGATAGTGGGACCCTCCGGTTCCGGCAAATCAAATGCGATGCTCTCCATGTTGGTGGAGCCCAAAGGGTTGAAGTTCGCCAATATTTATATTTATTCCCGGTCTCTTCATCAACCGAAGTATACGTTTTTGAAAGAAGCGCTGAAGCGTGTAAAAGGCATGGGGTATTTTACTTTTAGCGAAAACGAGTCCGTCATGATGCCTGATGAAGCGCGCCCTAACTCGATTTTCGTGTTTGACGACGTCAGCATGGACAATCAGAATCCGATGCGTCATTTCTTCAGCATGGGGCGACATCACGGTATAGACAGTTTCTATCTCTGTCAGTCTTACACGAAAATTCCTAAACATCTGCTGCGTGATAACGCGAACATGTTATTGATTTTTAAACAGGACGACTTAAACATGCGTCACGTTTACGAAGATCATGTGAGCATCGATATGTCTTTTAATAAATTTCGGGACATGTGCACTCGGTGCTGGAAAGACAGTCGCTACGGATTTCTAATGATCAACAAGGATTGTGACGTCAACAACGGACGTTACAGAATAAATTTTGACGGTTTTATTAGACCCTAACCGCTATAAATTCGAAGTAATTTAGCTAGCTCATCTAGTCGAACTAAAGTAGCGATCGATATTGTAACCTTATTATTATGGGGGACAACATCGCAGCCGATAAACTTCGTAAAAGAGCATTAATTCGAGTTGCTAATGATATACGAAGGAAATTTAAAGCCTTACAATCGGGCGCGCAACTTAAAGAAATCGCTTTTGCTAAAACGCACAAACCCCTTCTGGATCCTATAGAAGATATCGCTCGCTCCCTGAAAACCATTAACAAAAAAGGAAAAATAAGCGCTCCGATGAAAATGCCGTTGGCCTGGTCCACACCCGTTTTTAGCACAGTAGCGGCTACTCCAAGTACTTCCTCTCCTACATCAAAATTGCTTACAAAAATGCACACATCGATTTCCCCTATATCAAAACTGCTTAAAAAAATACACACATCGTTCAAGATGAAGGGTGAAGACGAAGAGGAAGAAAAAGTGGAAGAAGAAGAAGGCGACGAAGCAGGAGGGGTGGACAAAAGGGTGGAGTCTGGTAACGAGGATATATATCCGGCATGGGAAAATGTGTCAACGCGAGACTTTTTAGAACAATATCACCCGCTACCTAGGAAATATCTTTCTCTTATGCTGCGAAACGATCGAAGTATAGATAACTCCCCGTACGGTGTTAAGTATGACGTTAATTTGGATAAATGGAATTTTGGAGATTCCTTCCTCGACGTTGGAAATAGAGAGAAATATTTTAAAGTCAAAGGAGTTAGGTATGATGGAACGCATGGGTTGTATGAACTTTTAGTTCTAAAACGACCCGCTAACTATACAAGGCAAGACGTTAGAAATTACATAAGTATACTTCGCGCCACCAATGTCGATAAAATACCGCTATCGAAACGTTATGTTGGCTATAAATATACGGAGATCATTAAACCGATCATTGAATCATTAGAAAAAAAAGAAATGAGAGAAACAACGGGCAAAGGTGTACTTTCCAGTATGAAGCGTGTCAATGATAACCCCATCGAATATGTGTATTGGGATACACCCTCAGAGCTCGTTCAACGTTTAAGATTGCTCATTGCTTCTCAGAATGCCGGAAATTCCAATGTTCAAAATGAAATTGCTAGTATTGTTGAGGAATTGCGAGAAGATGGTTATATAGCTTGAACATGAGTAAAAATTAATTCATTTTCATGATGCCCGTGGATAAATTTGGACGGGTGGTTCATCGAAGTTCTTCTTCTTCGGGAGGTAAACAACAACAACGTCCTTTGTTTCCATTAACAAGCACCGGCGGGTTTGACATCGAACAACGACGACTTTCGAATATAGGTCATCCTTTGGAAGAAAACGATGCAGTGCCGTTAAAACGATTAACTGAAGAAGTAAAAACCTGGGAGCGTAGAGAAAAATTCTACACCGACAAAATAGACCCGTTGTTAGTGCAAATCAATAACGGGATAAATCAATTACAGCCAATTATCGAAGCTAAAAAACAGGGGCAATTACTCACTCAGCAGGAATCGATCGATTTAATGAAAACAGAAAGGCAGCGTTTCGAGACGTTTTATGTTTCACTTGTGAACCCCCTTGCCGAAAATTTCAACAAAACCATTGCGAAATTGACTGAACGTGTGGATGCGTTAGAAAGATACCATAAAAAACAAAAAACGTAAAATATTTAAAATACTAGTACTAATATGAGCGATGTAAAGAGAGCAATCGTTAACGAGATCCACAGGCAGGCTAGAATAAATTTCCCCAGACGTTCGGCAACCGTTCTAGGGTTCGATGACCTCTGGGAAAGCGATATAGCAGTCTTTAACTCTTATGCTCATTACAACAAGGGATATAAATACGTTCTGGTGGTAATAGACGCTTTTTCTAAATATGTGTGGGCAAGGCCTCTAAAATCTAAAAGCGGGAATGAAGTTGCCGGTGCTATGCGGAGCATATTGGATGAAAACTTGCGAAAACCTAATAACTTGGCCACTGACCGCGGAGGTGAATATTTTAACACTCATTTCAAGAAATTAATGTCGGAACATTCCATCAACCACTATTCAACGTTTTCCACTAAGAAAGCATTTTTTGCGGAAAGGGTGATTAGGACACTTAAATCTAATCTCTACAAGGAGTTCAGTTTCAACGGGAATTATAAATGGTTGGATATACTGCAAGATGTTGTCGATAAGTACAACAGCACCGTGCATAGGTCAATTGGTCTAGCCCCCATCAATGTGACATTTCGCACGCCTTTAAATCGTTCGAATGATGATGATGACGGGGCCCCCCCAAAACCTAAATTTAAAGTAAACGATATGGTTTGTATTTCTAAGTACAGAGGGGTTTTTTCGAAAGGTTATCACCCCCAGTTCAGCACTGAATTATTTCGCATAAGCAGGGTGCAATCAACTAGACCGACAACCTATCTGTTAGAAGATGTGAGAGGTGCCCCAATCAAAGGTTGCTTCTATGAACCGGAATTGATGAAAACTAAACACCCAAAAAGCTTTTTAATTGAACGTGTATTACGAACAAAAAATGATCAATTATATGTGAAATGGTTGGGTTTTGATAACACACACAACAGCTGGATCAAGAAAAGTGATTTATTATAAAAAATAGTCTGTTTATGTATATACTTTATTTACATTATAATAATAATAATTAGAAAATATGTGCATAAATAATAGTCTACTTATCTATATATACTAAGATTTTATTTATAATAAATAGTTACAATATAATAATAATTAGAAAATATATGTACAAATAATAGTCTACTTATCTAAATGTATAAACTAAGATTTTATTTGCAATAAAAAATTATAAAATACCTTCCTCCTCTTCTTCATTTATTTTAAAATGACCCCATGGAAGGGTATCAATTTTATTTTTTAGTATAAAACGTTTATCATCGCATGAATCTAGAGCTTTTTTCCTAATAAAATATGTATAAAGATTATGTTTATCAGAACGAATGCTTCTATTAACGACATATGTAATTTCCGAATCAAATAAACTTTTGAAATAATGTTCGAAACTTAATCTATTTTTTAGAGCCTGCTATCCTACGCCTTTGGCCTAAGCTCTTAAAGATGAATATTTGTTAATATTTATAGCTAACGAATTAATACGACTAAAACTACCCCCTGACCCCACTTCTTCAAAGGATCCCATCTGTAAAAAAGGAAAAAAACTAATTAAAAGTGAGTTTTTAAAAAACTTCATATACGCACCTGTGACAATAAAGAAATCTCCATGTCCCCGAATATAGAAATAAGGTCGCTGGATCTTGATATAATGAAGTTGGACGTGTTAAAGTACTTGACCTGTACTGTATCATCTAGCTTCATTTTATAATCGGCACAAAGAACGACATTGGCTTTCATGTTAGGTATTCGCTTTTGGAGGGATGCTTCAATTTTATCCACAAAAATGGGCTGTGCTTCCTCGAGAAACTCCTTTGGATCTAATATATTGTTATTGATCACTATACCCGTCTTAATACGCCCTTTGAACGCTGATTCCAGCTAAAACATGCAAATTATAATCAATCAAAATGAGAATATTCAATAAAAAACATGAAAAACTTACGTCATAATACGTTACGCTGCTTTCCCCACCCTCTCCACTAACGCCTTCGCCTGTTTTAATAAGGGATTGTTTTATCCTCGCATCCAAGTATTTACATCTGTTCAAAATCGTTTCTAGTTTCCGTTTATCAGCTATTCCCCCCGCATTTGAGTAATTCCTTATCTGTTGGATTGTTAATTCCGTAGTTTCATCAATCAGGGTTGATAACCTTCGAAAATCAGCAGGTGTTGTTGCACGTGCTAAATCATCTTCCACCAATGTAACCTGATTTTGCAAATTGGTAATATCCATTATTGTTAAGACGGATTAAATACAATTCAGCCTTTCAATTAAAAAATAATAACACGTTAATTTCACAAACTGAATCGAACGGTTTTTCTAAATGAGTATGTTATCCGCACCAAACACTTGTTTCAACTAAAAACAGAGGCACTTTAGAGCGAGCTTTTTATACGAGTGCAAGGTGCAATTAATTTTAATTGTTGACACAAATCGAAAACGCAAAACACCCTCATAAAATAACTTCAAGCAATAACTCATAAAATGGCGCGCTTTCCACCCCTAACAAGGCCAACACTTCGAACAAAATACTCCATATAACACAATTTTTACAAACTAAAATATCCCACTAAAGAAATAAATATTCTAAAGGATGTCCAAAACAACGATTCAATTATAAATGGAATCAAAGACATGTAAATAATCTTTTTATGCGAGATTTTGTACATCCCTGTTGTTTTGTAAATCAAACGGGGAATATCAAGAAACGAATCCCAGATGTGGCAATGACGCACATTTTAAATTTATCGCCTATGTTAATGTTTGCACTTAAAAAGCATTAATTAATTATGACATGACATTAAGAAAATATTTTACAGTACACATTTTAATAGCGCTTCAGTTTTAAAACAAGCGGTAAACTGTGCACATATGTAATGCGGTTTGAACTCGCGTCTTTTAATCAATAAAAATAGCACTAAAAACAATACAACCGCTTAATATTGTTTGCGATCTTAAAAATTTCATTATAACGTGTAAAATAGGAAAAAAACAAGTGCAGCTAAATTGAGATTGTTATTTTACACCGAATGTATTGTTTTTCTAAGTCGAACATCAATTCGTGAAAGGAATGTTTTTTCTTGCTAGTGCAATAATTCACTGATGACATCATCCGGCGGAATATATAATATTTTGTTAGAAGGAAAAGATGCATTTTTCTTTTAATATTATTATCGTATTAAAGGAAAAAACAAATGCGGGTAAGTTGATATTGTTATTTTATTTTTAATGTATAAAATGTAATGTTTTTTTAGCTCTCAAAACTATGCAGCAATTAAGTGATGATGAGATCATTCTAGAAAAGGAATGTATGCACATATGTTTCGAATAAATACATCATCCAGCAGAAAGATGCATTCTCCTTTAAAATAATATCATTATTGTATTTTATTGGCTTCTGTTTTATTCATAAAGGAAAAAACAAATGCAGGTAAGTTGATATTTTTTAATTTAATGTATAAAATGTAATGTTTTTATTTTTAGTCCAACATCAAACTATGCAACAATTAAGTGATGAGATCATCCAGCAGTACTATTCACGAGAGAGAAGAAAAGGATGCATTCTCCTTTAATTATTATTATTATTATTATTGTATTTTATAGGTCACTATTCATTATTTGTATTAAAGAAAAATCTACAGTACGCTTATGTTGTTAATATTGTATTTACATCTAGTTAAACGATGATTGTATATTATTTTTTTCAGCCCCCTTTAATAAAATGTTTACCCCACCGCCTTATTATTAATCAGCAGCGAGGCAACCGCCAAATTTTTCAAATTAACCCCTTTCAACGGCCCACTGGCCCACCGGGGCACCCGCCCACGCAACGCCGCGACAAATTTTCTATTTAACCCGCCCCGCCCGGCCGCGTTCACGCGCTCCAAAGCGACACCACCTGCAACCTCCTTTAGCGCCAAAACTTCGGACCAATCACGAACAGGCCTGAGATTTGATTTTTCCCGCCAAAACCACGCACACAGAGACATCTAGCGACACATGCTGCTACCTATTTTACCGCCAATTCGATCCGACCAATCACGGACAAGCATCACATTCGACTTTTTCCCGCCTAAACACACAACCACAGCGACATCTAGCGACACATGCTGCAACCTCTTTTACCCGGCAATTCGATCCGACCAATCACCGACAAGCATCACATTCACCTTTTTCCCGCCTAAACACTCAACCCCACACCCATGCTGACATCTAGCGGGAAGGACGACAAGTTTTGACATACATAACCTCACAAAATTGTCCTGTCTTAAAAACGAAACTCCCATAAGAATAACATGGGGAGATTTAGTCTTGAACCCCCATTTACTTACTACTCGTGTGTAGACAACAGCCATGTCTGTGTGTGGCAAATGTTATAACAATAGGTTACTTCAAGAGTTTATTTCATCAAATTTTAAAATCAAGTTTTATGTGTAAAATATTTGAAATATAATTGAATAAATACAACAGTAGAACATTTGAAGCATTCGTTATCGTCATAACATCGTATTAAATTAACCCGTCATCATTATCATGGCAGATAATTATTTAGTTGGTCATTGTATGACATTCTGTGTAAAATACGAGCTCGTATTAGTTAATGTAATGATTTTCGTAGTTACACAACATACCTAACTGGTCTGATAAAAGAGTTGTAACAACTGCTTTCTTTTTATCTAGATAACTAGCTGTATACTATATATTTTTTACTGTTTTATGTGTAACCTGTGTTATTTAATATGTCTTATATTAAATATTTAAGCCAAAAAGTTTAATTTTTAAACTAATTAAAAATTGCAAATTACAAAGCTTGCAAATCTTTAAATTAAATTTCTGCTGTAAACACACCACATAAATACGTTCATACCGGATAAAGTAAAACTCTAGTTGGGTAGAGCTGTATACACTTATGGACAATAAAAAGTTTTATAATGAATTTTGCTTAGACTAATGAAAGTTTTCAAACAGCGTCATGGTCTTCTTGTTGTTGAGAAACTGTGCTCAAGACTCATAAATATATATTTTTTGAGCTGAACTAAAATTAATTTTATGTGTTCTTATTCTGGGAACTTTAACACAGTATCAATAAATGACATTCTTAAAATGAAATATGAGATAAAAAAAAGAAGAGAAACAAATATTTTTGAAACTGACCTCCATTATGTACTGGAAATAACTAACTTAAGAATTGGTCTGTGAAATCAATAAACAGAAAAAGAAAACTAAATAATGTAAAGAGGAAAATGATAAGGTACGTACAATTTAGATTTTGTAGATTTAGTGAAGTAAGATAGGAAGGAAAAAGGGAGAATAAATCGGGAGGTTTTAGATGAGAGATTAAATGCGAAGCCACTTATTACAGTTAAAGCCAATAGGTGGTAGACCATTTGGCAATAAAGCTATTGAAACTTCAACAAGTGTGCATCCTAACATCACAAGCAGAAGAGGAGAAGGTATATACCGTATATACCCAATATATACCGAACTACAAAAAGAACAATTTAAACGGTAAATGCCGGATTTCATGATATCATGTGTTCTGTCTTTAGCATTAAATAAAAATGAAGAAGTGTTAGTGTTGGTTTTAAATGTTATTTTATAATTGTTGGTTTTAAAACCAAATACTAAGACTAAATAGACTAGGTGCTCATCCAAATAGACTTACTTTCAATCTTGTACTACAGCCAGCAGGGTATCGCAGACTTAAACGTCATATGTGACAAACTAATTAATATATTAGTTGCAGTTGTGTAGGAAATAACTAATGGGTTAATTTCCTGCATGCCAAATTTTATAGTAGACACACAATTTGCTTATAAATGATTGCAAATAAATGATGGAGTTAAAATTAACTAACTACTAAATAAATATTGTTTAATTAGTCCCATTTAGTATTGCCATTTTCTGATAAATTATAGACACTTCAGAAAGACAGATACAAATGGCATTTAAGCGCGTTTTTGCATTTTATGTATACCATCATCTGTTTAAATGATGTTGATCTAAGTGAAACACCCTGTATAGGCAGAATAAGCCCTTTAAGACATATATAGTTACTATAGGATTATTGTCATATGTGCACTGAAAAAAATTTCAGTTTTTACAACAAAAACCCTTACTATCGACGTTCAAATACTTAAATACGTTTAGTTTAGAGTTTTAAAATTTAGAGGTAGATCTAAACGAGTTGGCTAGGTTCTGCTTTTGTTTACTACTTCCAACTGAATTTTTAATTTGAAATCCATTGTACTTTTATGTTAATTACAAATTTCTTGTTTGAACTGCAAATGCGTTCTTTTAAATGAAGGTATATTAAATTTCAAGAGGGGTGGTATTTAAAATAAAAGATTTTAAAACAAGGTATGTAGTATTTGATTTTGCTTTAAAATCAAGACTTATTAGACATACAGGGTGTTTTGGAAAAGATGCCTTTCCCGTTAAAGGGCAATAGAGAAACATGTGTAGAGTAACATCTTACTAACAATTTGCTGAAATGCCCCTTTGAAATGACAACCCCCCTTATAAAAATAATAGGCACGCCACTGCAACATAGTAGATAAAATTGTATGAAAATTATGCCTATTAAATAGTACATACTTTTAAAAGTCATCAAAAAAATAATCATAATAAACCCAAGCCGGATAAATGAATTCTTCGAAATTGCAAGCAAAACAAAGGATTAGGACGTGCTTTTAAAACGTTTTAGCTAAATAATAAACAAGTCATTTTGACCATCTGTAAATAACTGTTGATGACTCAGATCTTTGAAGCTTGTAATTTGCAGTATGCAGTTTGTTGTCAACTTTATTTGTGTTAAGGTGGTCGTGAACTTGAGTTTCGATTACGTATTAATACACGTTTTAAGTGGGTATTCTACACGATGTTTTGCCGCGCAGTTTCCCCATTTAGGACAAAACGGCGGGGAAACTGTCAAGAAAAGCTACCTAACGAATTGTTGGTTACATTACAGTTTATATTAGTTTAGAAAGAGGTTATTGGTTTTAAAATTCATTTACAGATCTTTTTAATCGAGTTGATAAATAAACTAATAATAATCAAGATATCTGATTCACGTTATTATTCTAAACATTTTATAACTGAAGTTATTGAAATGTATAAAGGTTTTCTGTGCTTATGGAAAGTCAAGAGTAGTGATTATAAAAACAGAAACATTAAATGATCGTCTATGCTGTTACTACTCACTAAGGCGGCTACTCCTACTAAACAAAATATGTATTATAAGTATAATAATAAGAGCTGTAGGAAAACTGGGAGAGTAGATGCGACTAAAACAATACAACAAAACAACAACATGTGGAATAGCAAATTTATTAAAAATCTTCCCCGGCTGCTTCCCTGCTGGGGAAACTGAACCTCTTCCCACGTGGCAAAACATCGTGTGGAATACCCACTTTAGAATTAATAACTTGAGTGATGTGGTGTTACGTGTTTAATTAATCGTAGTTAGTTACTGTTTAGATTATGGCAGAACTAAACACGCCTGTTGAATATACGGAACTTTTCAAATCAACCATTTTCAAAAAGTACACTCCATATACCGCGAGTGCAATTTTGTCAATGGCTATTGGAACGCAAACAGGAAAATCCCTAGTTTGCACAAATGTTTTACTCGGGCGGGTGTTTACACGCCTACATTTTCTGGTCAATAAAGTGTTTGACGGACTCCCACTATTGAGCACCACTACACTTTGACTTTCGACAGGTACGGGAGTTTTTACTCATTTTGTTAAAATGACATTCGTAAAATGAAAAACAGGCAATGTTTCCATCACAATTAGGTCAACGAACGTATGTTACATTTTATTTACCGACCTTAATAAATGATCAAGTCATCAAGGTAGTGAGCCACTAGGCAATCGCTGCTGAAATTCAATTCTGTTGTTTCTGTAAATTGATACGTACGTAGCGGAGGTCAGTTACTATTGTTTGCTTTATCAGTAATTCAGGGTCAACATCTTACAAACAATCCATAGTCGACTCGTGACTTGTAAAAAATACGGAAAAATCCGAATTTTTTTTTATTTTTTATTTTTATTTTATGAGTTTTGGGGTCTCTATATGGTCACCTTTCACCCCCTTAAAGCATTGCATATTTGTCTGGAACACCCTGTATTTCTCAATTATAAGTTGCATTGCCTTGGTAGAGGCCTTGGCATAAGCCTTGGTAGTGTAATGTTTTAAGACTTTCACCCAAGCGGGCCAGTTTCTGCAGTTTTCCTTAGCTGTGATAACTACTTTTAGTAAATAGTAAGATTTAGTAATGTAGTAAATAGAGGGTTTTAATTCAAGTGCGTGTGGTTTTAAAATAAAAGTATAAGTTGTTACATGCAAAAATAAATGTTTTTGAAATAAGACATTTCATTTCTAGATTCGGCTAAATTCTAGTAGGGCAGGGCCGGCGCTAGGGGTGGGCAAGCCGGGCCCTGCTTGGGGCGGCAACCTTAGGAGGCGGAAAATAAGCTGTAAAATTAACTAGTTTATGAAGAAAATGATTAAACCAAGATTCATTTGAATACTTATGAAAAGTTAAAAGGTGGAATTTTAATAAAATTTACTTTTAATATGTTTTACGAACTTTTAAGTATAGGTACCCACTCACTTCAAAAATCCTCAAGCATGAGAACGACATAAGAAGGTTGAGGTATGTAGTTTTTAAATAAAAACACGTTTTGAAAGATGAGTAGAGTTTTCGTGTATTGAAGACCAAATCCAAAACTCAACCAAAAATACAGAGCAATATAGATAAAATATCAAAATATCTCGAGAAAACCGCTCACAAACATAATAAACTCCCGCTTAAAAATGACTTAAAAATGTATAAAATAAAAAATGACTCTTTTTATTATAATTTAAATAAATGGACACACATACAAAGTGCTGTAAAAAATTTTTTTACCGTGTGTTTTAATTTGTCGAGACATGTATGCGTATGGGGTCGCGAAAAACCAGTCATGACAAGCTGTGACACGATTTTTACGTTACTATTATAAAAGGAAAAGAGGCAGTTCGATTGTTTTATTTATACAATAATTGCCTTACAGGTTGGTTATTAGTGAACTAGAGTGCGTTACATATAATTATTATTTGCCGTGAGTTTTTGAAAATTGTTTCATAAAGTGTGTTGTAAAAGTAAGGTGAGTAGGCAATAATTGAAAAATAGGCAGCTTTTCTAAACAAATATTTTTATAGCTTCTACAAGATGCTTTTGGAAAAACGCTCAAATCCGTCAATTGTTTGGCCACTTTGGTGTTTCATACACTTCCTATGAAGGGCAATTTTTACCCCTCTTATTTAGATAGGGAATATGGGCCGAGTAGCACCTTGTTTTTAAGGGCTCTGAATTCTTCTTACGACGTTCGATTTTTTTTATAAATCGTTTGAATAGTTTTTGATATATATTTAATTATAAATTTGTCATGAGCCATTTAAAAATTATTTTTTTAAGCATGTTATCTTTAAATTTTGATTTTTTGCTCGGACACGTCGATTTTGTTTTGAAGGAAGTCACTTTTCTTTTTATTTTGTTTTTTTCTATTTATCAACCCATATGAAGGGTAATTTTTACCCCTATTATTTGGATATAGAAAGTGAGTCAAGTGGCACCTCGTTTTGAAAAGTTTATAATTCTTCTTACAACGACGTATTTTTTTGAAAATAATATGAGCGAAATAAAAATTATTTCTTCGAGCATGTTACCTAAGAGAAATAAGCAAAAGTGCCTTTTTTAAAAATAAAATCGATGGGTCCAAGCAAAAAGTAGTTGTTCAGAAAAATATTTTTTCGGCTTATGGTAACTTTAACAGTAAATATTCTAAATCTAATTAAACGATTTCAAAAACGTAATACATATATCTATATGTAATACATAAGAAGAATCAAAAGGTAAGTAAAGGTAAGTAAGAACAGACAAGGTACTGTACCGCTAAACTCATGTTCGCTATAAATAAATGTCAGGGGTAAAAATTAACCCTCGTAGGGGAGCATTTTTCTAAAAACATTCGAAAAATCTTTTGCTTTAAGTTACCTACAAGGTACGAAAAGGAACGATGACGACACTGAGATAGTTATTTGAAGCTGATTCAAATCTTAATTATGAATTCATTACCAATCAAGCTACCGATATTGCTCAAGTGGAGCCTACTCCAGGGACATCCAAAAAACCTACTCCAGGGACGTCCACTGAACCTACTCCAGGGAGATCCAAAGAAGAGACATTTGCTACGATAATAAATTCAGATCCGGGTTCCTGGCCAATTAGCTTCTCAAAAGCCGAAATATATTTTTTTGTAAAAGAAGGAGCATCTCAACCGTTAAAGGAATACAGTTTTCCGTATAATGATACCAGTCGAAGATTTAGCGCAGTTCATTATTTGAGAAACATGAAAAATGGTGAAAAAGTCATGCGTAACTGGTTATTTTATTCAATTGCAAAAAACTGTGGTTATTGCTTTTGCTGCAAACTTTTTGGTTCCATTATAAGTTCATTTTCTACTGAAGGTTTTAAAGATTGGAAGCCCCTCGCTGAGACTGAGACTGCTGAGAAAACAACATGAAACCTCTAAATCTTAATCTTGGATTGAATTTAGTCAAAGAATACATTTCTCTAAAACGATTGACAGTCACTCACAAAGGCTCATTACCGCAAAGATAAATCACTGGTACGAGGTGCTTCTACGAATTGTTTCAACAATAAAAATGCTTGCTCAAAATTGTTTAGCCCTCCGAGGTACAAGTGACAAACTTTACGATTTCGGTAATGGTAATTTTTTAAATATTATTCAATTACTTGCTTGATCCAGTTTGTCCATACAGTTTGATCCAGTAATGGAAGAGCATATCCGCAGAGTGCTCAAAAAAGAGGAAGTTAAAGTCCACTATCTCGGAAAATATATTCAAAATGAAATAATTATTCTTTTAAGTGAATATATAACATCTCACATTATTAGCGAGATTAAAAAAGCTAAATATTATTCAAAAATTCTAGATTGTACTCCTGATGTCAGCAAGGTCGAGCAAATGACAGTCTTAGTAAGGTATGTATCCATTGACAAATTCAATCCCAATGAGGTTTCCATTAAAATTAATGAAAGCTTTTTAGGCTTTCTTCCGGTTGAAAGATACACGGGCTCTGAACTCTCAACTCTAATACTTAAAAGACTTAAAACATTGGGATTGAATTTGCAGGATATGAGGGGACAGGCTCACGATAATGGGGCCAATATGAGAGGTGATAAATCGGGAGTACAATCTAGAATAAAAGCGTTAAATCCACGAGCATTTTACCTCCCATATAGTAGCCACTCATTAAACTTGGTCGTTAATGACATGGCAAAGGCATCCTTCGAAGCCGCCAATTTTCGACGAACAAAAAGTTCGTTTCTGAATTCGTGAAGTCTGTCTGTCTGTCGGTCTGTCGGTCTGTTGCCTTTTTCCTTGTTGACTTTTTTTTAACGAAAAATTTTAGGACTTAGAATTTTAGTTTTTATGACAACTAATGTGTTACGTCAACAATAGTTTTCAAAAATAAATTAGTTTATTAAGTATACAGTTGTTTTTGTTCGTCATGGCAATGCTAGCTCTGCGCATTCCTAACTGGTTTTAGTAGGGTCCAAAAAATATATCTATTTTTTTCCTCATCAACTTTTCGATGGACCATATTAATAAAATATGTTCAGGGAATAACTTTGAAATCCCTAAGTGATACTCGTTGGGAAAGCCGAATAGATGCATTAAAACCACTGAGGTATCAATTAGGAGGGATATACGATGCTTTATTTGCTGTTTGCAATAATTCGGAGATTGACAACTTTATAAGAGTTGGACTATTAAGTTGAGTTAAACAATTTAAGTTCTTATGCTCCATTGTAATTTGATACAAAATCTTAAATTGTATGGCCTTTAATGAAATGCTTTGCAATGCTCGAGAACTCGCCGACGAAATTGTGAGCTCAACAAAAAGCTTGTAACTCAAAAGAATATTGAGCTTACCCAGCCACGTCATAGAGTTCGAAGAAGGAATGCTAATTTTGACTAGGAGACACGAGATGATCCGATAGAAGATCCTACTTTGCAATATAAGGCAGAGTTTTATTTTTTCACATTAGACCAAGCTATCTTGAATCCAGGTTTGATTTGATCAGTACCCACAGCAACTATTTCCAGTTTTTATACAATATTTATGATTTAAAAGATATCCCTCAAAACGACTTACTAAAATATTGTAAAGATCTAGAAATAGTGTTAACTGATGGGAATTCATCAGATATAAACGCGCTGGACCTGGCAGACGAGATAGTATCGGTTTTGGCCTTACTTAAAAAAAATAGTCCAATCGAGATTTTAAAATTTATTTCAACGCTGGATTTTGCCCCAAATCTCGGTATAGTTTTAAGAACCTTGCTTACTCTCCTAATAAGTGTGGTAAGTAGAGAAAGAAGTATCTCCAAATGAAAGTTAATTAAAAAAATTTTACTCTCTACAACTACCGAGGATCGGGTAATGACTTGACAACATTAGCCATTGAACATGAGCTAGCTGAAGAAATTAATGTCAAAAAATTATCAAAAAATTCTCAGAATTAAAAGTGAGAAAAAAAACACTTTTAAGTTTAACTATATTTTTAATTATCAGGTTTTTATTTTTAGTGGTTCTATAATTTGTTTTACTATCTTTTTAATATATGCATTTTATAATGTAGTTGGTACTTGGTACTTTATTAGCCTACTATCATAACCTATTAATATGTCAACCACATCATGAAATATTTCTTAACTCTGTATTTTTTTTATTCTGATTTAATAATTTATTTTTGCTTTGCATTGCTTGATTAAAGAACTTTAGTTCTTCCTGTCAGAAATAAACCAACCAAGTTCAATTTATGCATAAAAAAAACATAAAAATTCCGCATTTTAGACTCCATTCAATTGAGGGAAGAAAAAAGAGAACATGAAATGTAGAATTTGTCAAGATTCGCAAATTAAATCTAAAGGTTTTCGACTTTTAATACACTTAGAGTATTCGAGCAAGATAAAAAAACTATTTTGAAATTCAAATTCAATCCTTTTTGTAAAAAAAACTAAGCGAGTTGTTTAGGCGATTTCTACAGTTTATTAATTACTCCCATATATTTTAGGAAGGTTGACTTTTGCTATTACTTCGAAAGTTCTTTATTCTACAAGTTACCTACACCTTAAGGGTGCCAAAATAGTTATAATAACTTGTAAAGCTGGTCATGGTTACTAAATAAGTTTTAACAGTAGTTTAGTGGTTTCTTACTATTGGCATTACTGAAACAATGTTTACTTAATAGACGAGGGTTTATTTAAGGGTCGACCTTGTTGAAGAAGTTGTTAGCATATTGTAGTATGGTATTATACAATCTGAATTGCATTGCATTTTTAAGTAAATTTCTAAATTTTCAATGCATTTTAAATCAAGATACAGAAAAAAAAATAAGATAAAGAATGGCAGAATCAATTAAAGGCAGTATAATTGATAACTTACTTCAACTGTACTTAGAAGGGAAGTAACCAAAGTGTCCCCACGCAATTCTTTCAAAAAAACATACAAAATTGTTACTTCTAACAGATGAAATAAACTTTTTTTTGTTTTTAGTCCCACGAATTTAAGCATATATAAAGAGTGGTTGTCTCGAATGGTCCTTAAGTTATGGGGAGTCTAATGATATGCCACATGTTGGAACGCTGCGATTTGTTTTTAAAGGTCCTTGGAGGGTAAAGGCAGCGAGGGGTATGAGATGATTATCTTGGTGGTGTACATGAACTGTTTACCTTAACCAAATTGGGTTCCGCTGCTAACTTTAAATATTAAGAATATCAAAATTCTATTTGTAAATGTATCTATCTATCTAGTAAAATAACAAATTTCAAGGTTTCCAGAATATTGAGTAGACAACTCGGGCATTTCCCGTCTAGACCGTTTTGTGTCTGAGTTCATGTTTCAACTCTTATCTGCGTGTGTCTTATAAGATGACGATGTTATATGCATATCTTGTGTAATAACATGGAACAGACAAACGTAATGACTGAAGGTAATTGTAATTACTAGGTATAGGATTTCTGTGCATTTGCATGTTTTTTCTGCTTATAGCAAACATATGCAGAGTTATATTTCTACATGTTTAAGCCACATATGAATCACGTATGTCAATTTGAAAGTGCATATAAATGCATATTTAGGTGTTTTTTATAAATGCATGCATATTTTAGCATTTTTGAACGAGTGTGCATATTTTACCACTTTTTGGGCGTTTTACATCCTTTAATTATGAAATTTCTAATATTTTTTAAATAATTTTAGCATTTTAGACAACCAACCAAGGGCGGCTTAGTTGAGTCTAGGGGAAACCCATAATTTAAGCTTATTGTTAAATACTACGCTTTAAAATATTTTACTGCCTTAACCATCTGTGCACTTGTTAATATTCTCTAAGAAAGAAAAAGTTTCAACTAAAATTTAAATACTTACATCCTGCGGTATTGTGATAAATAGGTATTAGGAAATTCCAAAGACCCTTTGACAACTTCCTGTTCATAGAAAAATTTGCCTGTACTTTTGTTTACTAATCTTGTAATCTTTCAATTAAGACAGTTCAGAAATTGCAAACTGCATTTCAGTTTGAAATTTTAGAGTGTAAATATGGGTAAAGAAAAACGGTCTGTGTCTGTTACACTTCGAAGTTATGTTAAGGAATCCAGTGTTCTTACAACTGACGATAACGATAAGTTACACAACATCTGAACACGGTTCGACATCAAAAGTGTGTTGCCCTGAAATCAAAAAAACAAACATTGTTACCTTAATAATTCGCGCGGTGAGTCCACCAAATCGATCGAATTTAATAAAAAACTGTGTAGTGCATTAGTGGCTGCAGATATCCCGTTAAGTAAAATTAATCACTCAGCATTTCGTAATTTTCTGGAAGAAATTTCAAAAATGCCAATACCCGACGAGTCTACACTCAGGAAAAATTATTTACCTCGTTTATACGAAGAGACCATAAAATCAATTAGAAAACATGTAGCGAATAACTACATATGGGTTTCCATTGACGAATCTACTGACACTACTGGAAGGTGCGTAGAAACTTCATTTCCTTCGTTTTGTTAGTAAAATTTAACTAATTAAAGACAGAATAGCAATTTACGGATGTTTTATTTATTTTCTATTTTGTTAGTTACACATTTAATCACAACAATATTTTTGCTTGATTAAAATATAATTTTTTGTAAATAACTGTTTTGCGCTAATTGTTTGTAACCTACTAATTACGTCGTTCGATAAAATAAAAATCAAATTTTTGTTTTCAGATACGTGGCTAACGTTATAATTGGCGTTTTAAATTCGGAGAACAATCTCAGAATCCAACAAATCATATCTATTAGCAGTGGACGTTTTGAAGAGCACCAATCATTGTTCTGTGGCAAAATTGTTTAATGATTCGATGGCTATTTTGTAGCCGGACGGCATACAGTACAACAAAGTACTTCTGTTCGTCACCGACGCGGCACCGTAGATGATCAAAGCTGGAGCAAGCTTACAAGTTCTGTACGAAAAAATGATCCACTTAACTTGTCTTGCCCATGCAATGTATAGAGTTGCGGAAAAAGTGCGGGAAATATATTCAAACGTAAACTCTATAATTTCAGATGTAAAAAAAATTGTTTGTAAAGCTCCATATCGCATACAAATATTTAGGGAAACTGCTCAAGAAGTGCCTCTCCCACCTGAGCCTGTAATAACAAGGTGGGGTACTTGGCTTTCTGCAGCAGAATATTATGCAACTTATTTTGATATTATTAAAGCATTTGTAAATAAACTTAATAAACACGATGCACTATGCATACAAAGCGCACAGGATGCTTTTAATACTAAGAAGGTGAGGGCAGAATTATTGTTTGTTTTGACAAATTTTGTGCGTTTAGCTAAAGTAATTCAGATATTAGAAAGTCAGGGAAATTCATTAGATGAATCTCTTGAGCATGTAAAATTGTTAGGTGTTTTTTTGAATAAAGTAAAAGGGCCAAAGGGTTTGACTATAAAACAAAAATTTAAATCCGTTATAGACAAAAATCCTGGTTTTCACTTAATTAAAAGCATAAACGATGCATTACCTGGCCAAGACATTTTAGACGAGCTAAAACATTATTCGCTTGTAGAATTAAACAATTTTAAGTATGCCCCAATTACGTCTTGCGATGTGGAACGGAGTTTCTCAAAATATAAAACAATATTTAGGGATAATAGGCGTCAATGTACGTCATTGTGAACTGTAACGATCTATGTTTAGAAAATATAATTAATTAAATTATTGCATAGAATGTCTAATTAAAATAATTTCCGTAAATACAATGTAAATAACGCTAAACAGGTGTTTTTTTAAAAATGAAAGTGCATATATTTATTAAAAATTTCTAATAAACGCATATTTCATGATTTTTAAGTGCATATTTCACGTTTTTATAGTGCATAAGTGCATGCATATTTCAGCATTTTTAAGTGCATACAAATCCTATACCTAGTAATTACATTACATGTTGAGTTGGTAAAGGCTATCTTTACAAGCCACGGTACGTCGAGGTCAAACAAATGTCGTGAGGCTTAGAAACCTTACCAATAGAACACGTAAACTATTCCATTCACAATCGTTAGATTGAAATAAGCAAAATAAAAAGTAATATTATAAATGATTATTTTAAAATAAATGTTCTGTAAACTGTCATAATAAATCTCAATCAGCGTCATCTATTGATGAAAACAAATTTTAAGTAAGGTTTCATTGTTTGCCGCTAGATGGTAATGTGAGCTCTGAGTTCCTAGAGACCCTTCAATTAGAGTCTGGCCAATGCGTTGTCATTTTTGACATAATTTGATTTTGACATCCTAATTTTAATGCTAAATAATGTTTTATATACACAACCCACAATTTCGTGTTTTTCAATTGAGTCAAATGCCTTTCACATGCGTGCCAATATTTGGTCGTGTAACCATTTCTATACTTTGTAACACTGATTTTAACTTTTATATTGTTTGCCTATTAAACTTTATTTTGATTGCATGTATTATTATACGCTATTTATAATAATACACACTGTATATTAAATAAAGGTATAAATTGTTATTATTGTAATACAATTTTGAAAAGGATAGATAGCTAAACCTTTATCAGAGGCGCAGGCGAGTTTCCTTGATGGACCGTGCGATAGACGGACATTTTGTCATTTTTAAAAAGAAATCTCAGCAAGTACTTTGTACATGTATTACAACCAATAATCTTAGTTATTGACATATTTTAATTAAACAAGAAGGCCATTCTATTTTATAGGAGGTATGTTAATGTTATCTTATTATTCTACTTAAGTATTGTTTAATACTTTTTGGGGCGATCCCTAATTTTGAGTAATTTTGCATTTTAGATTTGACGACCTGTAAGTCTGTAAGTTAATAAGTCTGTAAGTCAGTAAATCAGAAAATTAGCAATTTAGCAGGTTTGCAAGCTAGCAAACATAGTTAAATATTTTACTGCATCAACATACCGACTAAATTATCATCATCAATTATCACTTTTCCAAGCCTACCACTGGAAATTCGCCTGAGCTTAATAACCGACGGAAGTTCTCATTGGAATCCGTTGCAGAGATCCAACGTTGCTATTATTTGTCAATTGTACGGAAGCTATACGTTTATCAGTTAAGGAAGTCCATATTCAGGTTAGACTACTCCAAATTTTGTTGTACCACAGATATGCAATCGCTTCCTGTGGCGATTATCGAATATCGATCAATATTTATCATTCTAACGATTTAAACTTATTTTAGAAAACTATACATATATTATCTTACTTTAATTATTTTCAAACTAATATAAATAGAGTTTCAATAACTACAAATGTAAACCTCAAATAGCTATTTTGGGTATTTTGGATAATAAATAAATTAATTATCTATACCTATCAATACGTAACTCTCAATAATGAAATTTATTTTTTACACAATTATTTTTGGGTATTAAAATCATTAAATTTAATAACGCATTTATTATTATTTCATTTATAAAGTATAATAACTACCCAAATACTAACAATCCTATTTTCTTAGTTTTCAAACAGCGTAAAACTAAGTGGCGCCAAATAAAATTAAAATAAACATTTTTTTTGTAATTAATGATTTGTGCCTTCAATGAACCCACGGCCCAAGCCACCAGACGAAGAGCTGCCGTTAGCTGTAAGCCCGGAAGGGTTACAACTTTTCAAGTTCGGCACCACGTTTTGTGATATAAAATGACTGCCCTGGCCAGACTCTAATTAAAGGGTCTCTATGAGTTCCTAAAGTCACTTCATCTAGTAAGCTAGGCCGCGCTGGTCGATCAGAGTACCGCAAAACGCCGCCATATTGGGGCAAAAGAAGCAAAAATTGTTCATTATTTGTATCTGATTGCATTTTACTTTAAAAGGTTTTTCTTATTCTAAAAGATAAAACACCTAATATGTCAAATACGTCAAACGTGGTTTTAATTTGTCCATTATTAATAATCACCCATCTCTACCCCAATATGGCGGCGTTTTGCGGTACTCTGATCGACCAGCGCAGCCTAGGTGACTAGATGTAGTGACTCTATGAGTTCCTAGAGTCACTGCATCTAACTATCTAGGCCAGCTGGTCGCTCAGAGTACCGCAAAACGCCGCCATATTGGGGCAAAAAAAGTACGAAATTGTTCATTATTTTTATTTGTATTAAATTTAATCAAATCCACGTCTAGTTTAAAAGGTTCTTCTTATTCTGAAAGTTTAAACCTCCATGTTGTTAAATACGTAAAATGTGGTTTTAATTTGTTCATTATTAAAGATCACCCTTCTCTGCCCCAATATGGTAGCGTTTTGCGGTACTCTGATCGACCAGCATATTTTTAGCTTTAAATACATTTTATAAAAATCTAAATTTAAATCGGATAAAACGTCTTGTTTTAAATTGTTTAGAAATAAATGTTGACCAAGACTTTTCTGGTCAGTTTTACAATCATGTAATAGTAATTTAGATCGCTAAGCCAGGCACTACAGGTTTGTGGTTATGGTAAGTTGGTTAGCTGAAGCCTGCAAATAACGAGTACTATTTGCAATGTAGTTTCTGGAAGCGTAATCTACGTTATTTGTTTGCGCCGATTTTTGTAGAGATTTCTTAGATAAAATTAACTAATTTTTTAGATGACGTGGGCTATTAGCATTTTTCTCTTGTTTTCATGTTGGTAACAATTAGCAACAAAAACATTTGAATTTAAAATTTCATATCTATTTGATTTTTCGAAATTTAATGAAAGTTGGTACCGTCCGACAAACAAAAATTCCTATTTTTTTTCCTAGACAGGGTAAGTTCGGCATTGTAAGACTTTTTGCTCCAAATGCTCTATTGTCATACTTACAATTATTTGTAATAATGGATACTATGGAAATCGAGCTCTTCGAGTTAAATAGATCTGAAAGCCGAACTTTGTGGGTTAGTTAATAATGTTAAGGTAAGTAATGCTTAGTTTCTGGAATATTTTGAGATCTAAAATATTAATAAAATCGGACGCAAGTACAAAAAGAAAACTGTTAACCCATTCTGCTGGTGCTATAGCAATATCTTAATTTCCAAGTCTTTTACAATTACAGAAAGGCACAATATAATTGTGAATAAAAACATTAATTTATTCTTCAATTTGCAGTTAATGCCAAAAAGTAACTAAATATATGTAGTCTATATTTTTGTGCATGATTGTATACAGACTCTGGTTTTAATTTTCTAGAACAGTATAAATTTTTAGTTCTAAACAAAAATCTACTTACTAGTTTAGAATTCTCACACAAATTGTTGAGTCTCAGAGTCAAGTTGTTGAGTCAAAGTTTCCAACTTTCAAACATTACTTACGAAAGTATCACAACTTTAGAGTTCTACTTTTATTTAACACGTTTAGTGCTGGAGATACATATGTAGCGCTCAAGTGTGTGTCTATTTGTGCACGTATCACACCACATATGCTCTCTTGTATAGCTACGGTTAAATGTTTGACAATTTCTTCGGCGTTGCGTTTGAGCAATTGATATGGCATAGGTACGTCGATATTTTGTGCATTTTGTTCGAGTTTTTGTTGGTTTGAATTGCGCTCTTTTGCAATGTGTTTGCATTCTATTTGTGAGAACTGACGTCATGTGGGAGCGTTGTTTGAGGTTAATGTTTTTGGTTCGAGTTGAGTTGAGTCTGTTTGAGCTGTTGTTCTACAATGTGCTAGAACAATAAATTCTTCTGGACAAAAAGATTATAGCTAACCTGTTTTCTTATGATTTACGAGGAAATAAAGCCTCACTTATAGAAAAAATTAAGGCATATTTGGAGAAATCAAATAACAGCGAAAACTACTGAAAAGTGACAGTACTTCAGAACACAGCTATTCTGAAAATGATGAAGGTTGCGATCCTCTTTGACGACTTGCAACACCTAGCTACAACACCTGATGTAACAACTACATTAATTTCTGAATGCTGGAAATGCAAATCGGGTTGTAAATTCTCTCAACAGTTTTCAAAGTATCATTCTATGGTACTCCGGCTTCCGTACTACAAAGTAACAAATTGCTACACTATTTTCATCTGTTTAAATGGATGATAAGCTTTTGAATCAAACGATCACTGAAACCAATGCGTATGCGGAAGGATAGTTCTGTTTAGATATATGGATTCATATTAATATGTTAGATGTTTATATTAATATTATTAATATGTTAGAAGTACATCTTTCATGTTACACAAACCTTACTGCTAACGTAAATGTACTTCGACAGATATTGAACATTTGTTTATTACGTTTGTTTTTATTCTTCTTTCATGTCCGCATATGATCAGTTTCATTACTGTTTCTAATAAAAATTGTCAGATAGATTAAAATAAAGCTAGACACAATATTACAATTTATGTTTACATAACCTACTATAAACGTTAAAATATATTGTTAATTCTTAACTTTAAGTCTACATTTGTTGTATTATGTTTTTTTATCTCTCATAATAAAGAAGAAATTCCACTGGCCCTTAATTTAGAATCAACCTGTATATCAACTCAATGTTATACTATATGTGCGCCACTGAATCAGCTAGTATTTGGAGATTGATCATAACCTCAAAGCATTATTGTAAAAACGACAATGTAACGGGTGATTATACACCATCGACATCTCAGTTGCTATGAAATTTAAAACGTATGTGTTTTATTACTCAAAAACAATAGTTTTTTAAACGTCAAATAAATTACATTAATTTATTATACGTCTAAAACAGTAATAAAACACACGTTTTAAATTTCACAGCAACTGAGATGTCGAGGGTTTATAATCACCCGTTATATAATTGGTTAAAAATGGTAAATTTATTGGCAGTATTTATGACACTTTAAGGTTATGTTACCTGTTCCAAATGATTACTACACATGGAAATAATTCGTTTCAGTTGACGATTCTACAACATTATTATAACTGTAATGAAATAAGTTAAAAATTGTACATGTCTGAAGATACTATACCTTTTCTCAAAATTAGGGGGAGTAGCTGAGACAGACAGGTTTACACAGCTTAATAGAAAACATTTTGGCGGCAAATTTGATATTACAAACAATACACGTCACATACAGTACAGATAACGTGTAGTCCTTCAAAAAACATTAATAAAAATCCATTGGCACCACTAAGAATAAATTTCGGGATACAAAAACATGAAATTTAAATAAAACAATTGCAGAATAAATATCAAATTACTGAATTATAATAACTGGCCAAAATGTAATCCCTTGTTTTCAATGAAATATTAAATATTGGTTAATTATTTGAATAACATAAAATAAAGAAATATATAAGTATAACCTCAAAAAATGTCACACATTGTCAAAAAAAGTGACATGAGGCACTGGTTTATTCAGTGTTCCAATATAAAATTATTCGAATGATTTTAATATAGGCAAATACTTTAATATTATTAATACCGGAAACTCCATATACTTTATCATATGAAAATAGGCGACTATAGTCCCTTTAGTTTCAAATAGCAGCGACGATTGATCTCGTCGCCGGAGCAAAAGCACCAGAACGATATTGGCGACCTTGAATATTACTAGATTTGACATCCCGGCTTAGGTTTAATAATAATCCTGCACCAAAATTTTTGTAATTTAACATTGAATTCATAAAGGAGATTCATGTTCTGTAAAAACGACCATATTAATATGCTATATGCTTCCGTAATTGTAATTTTTGAACAACTTTTTATTGAATTTCCGCAACACTACGCATGTAGTATTTTTTCTTTATTAGGGTTTGCGTCAGGTTTTCTTCACGATCTCTGAAGCGCCATCTTCGCAGTTGGGTGTACAACTAACCAATGTTTTTTTGTGAGAAACCTGCAGCTAATTAAAAACTAACACTATTTTTGATAGGTAGTGGTTTATAATTTCAATGCTAGCCTACATGAACCTTTACAACTTATCTAAATTATTCAATCTTTCATTACAATGACAATTTTTTAATTACTTTTCAAATATTTTAGAAATGTCAGGTTTAGTTGCAAGAGGTGCTATTAGATTTTGTCTCCCATTTTTCAAAATAAGTTTCCGGTATTAATAATATAAAAGTATTTGATATAGGGATTTCAAAAACATCTGTTGCCAATGTACTATTGGTTTCATAAGATCTGGGATACCAAGGCTAATATGATGCTGTTTTTTTATTATTTTATCCTATGCATTTACACTGAAAAAAAAATAGCATCATATTAATCTTGCTGTCCTAGATCATTATGAAATCAATAGTACGCGTTGCTAGACTACATTTCTAATCCCCCATGTAAACAAAATTAGTAAATTTACTGAGTTTCAACTTAGCTTTGTGAGAACCAACCACAGCAGCGCTTTTTTGCGGGAATAATTCGAGTCGCTGCTCCTAATTTTGAGGTAAAGTATAGGTCACTATTCGTCATTTTTTATTTATGATATAGAATTACGCAGGTATACATCAAACACAAGTACTATACTACATCAACACCAACACATCAAATTTGAATTCCTACCCAAACATACCGGGTGTGCCAACAGGACACGCTACGTTTGGACCCACATTGAATACTCATACGCTACACTTACGACGGGTATACGACTTATAAGAAACATATTTATACTTAAAACTTTTACTTGCAACCACATTGGAACTATAAAGATTAAACATAATAATAACTCTAAAAAGTTAGGTTAGGGGATGGTATATGGTGAGGTTAGGTTACATTATAATGGTATCTTTTATAATCAACACTTTTTACATTGTTAAATTTTTTATATTAATAATCCGCGTAATTAAAGCAAACACAAAACCAATAATTAATCCGTTTAATGAGCACAAAACACAAATTCACGTTAACTGTTAATTTTCCACTGAAATCAAATATTTAATACAAATAAAACGCTGGCGGGTTAAATGAGAAATCAAGGGTAACCCATACATTTTAACTTTTGGAATATTATCATCTAGAGGGTAAAACTGTATTGCCCACTGTTTGAATGCTCAAACTACTCAGTACGTTCTGAGTTCATTATCATGGAGAAATTTATCGATTTAGTACCCTTTCAGTTTTTAATTAAATTCTTCTTCCTGTTGCGTCTTCTTTTAGAAATTTTATAAATTTTTATTAATTTGAAATTTCTTAAAGAACACACTTTAACAATAATCTTTCTTTTAAAGATACCCAAGAAATCTCATTCTCCATTCGTTGCGCGAACACCATTAATTTTTTCTTACATATAAAACCTAGTAAACCCTCTTTTATATTGGGCTTTCTGATTTATCGATTTTTTAGTCCACTTAAAATTGGCTCCACAAAAAACTAGTCACTCACTATAATTTTATTAAAATATATTTAGTTTATAATAAAGTCAGAATTCAACTCACAAACTTTTCTTAAGGTCAGTTAAGTTTCAAGGGGTTTAGATAAAATAAAAATTGAATTTAAAAATTACGGATATAATTGGATAGTTGATTCAGGTAGGGATGTCCAAGTGATAGAAGAACAAGTATACAACATCGTTCATTCATTCACAAAGAAATCGCCACCTACCTGTCGAGTAAAAACGGCGCCTGACGTCGCGATGGCTGCTGGTCGGTCTGCGTTGTACACACACAAGCGAACCCACGTTCCATTGAATCAATACCGACGCCGGCGCTTTTAGGCAATCAGTGGCGGAATTAAAAATTTTCAGCGTTATGATTTATTTATTATGAACGAGTAACCCCAATAAAGAACTTTGAAAAGGTCTTTAATTTCAAGTGTCAAGAAGTCGCTTAAAGGATCTTTTGTGGTGCAAAAGTTTTTGCCCCTTTTTATTTGAGATGTAGATCACTACCATAAAACGATTTTAAATACGAAATAGGCCAGAACCCTTTCAAGATAATACTTTCTAACAAAAAGCTGTTACTTCTTGTACACTCTGATGTTTTTTTTATTTAAAAGCACCATTCTGTTGCCTGTAGAATTGCAATATTCTTTAATGGAGGTGTAAGAAAGGAGAATTTCTGCACGTTCCTCCGCATCCATATTTATAAAGGATGATGTAAATCTTCTGGTAACACTGGTCATTACTGTTTTTGATTAGGTTGCATTAACAACACTCCCTGCTACTTTTTAAATGATATTAAGCAGAATTGGAGAGAATAGGTGACTAAAACAAAATATCCCGTGGGAAATAGATTTTGTTTTTACAAGTGTTAACTTGGTTTCAACTGGATACCACGAATTTTACATTAAATGGGACTATTTGCATTTATAAAGATTTTTCATTGAGATACAGCTGCCTGTCGCCCCCAAAAACGAAACTCTTATATATTTTATACACCAAGTTAAATTCATAATAAAGTGGAATAAATATCCGCAACAATGTGCTCGTTACAATAAAATATATTGAGGTGTTGGGACAAATCAATAATTACTGATATGATATTAACTTAAATAATTTTATGATATAAATGTAATTTAATTTGGCTAGATGAAAATAAAAATAAAATGCACTAATATCTTTTTACCCGATAGGCTAACTCAGTGTTATTAATTTTGTTAAAGCATGAAACAATCGTAGAACGCCATTAAATGAACTTACCAATCTTTATACCTATAAGAAAAACTTGCTCCAAAAACACCTGGAATTACACAACTTCTAGCTGGACGAGAAAAGTCTGAATATTCTTTGTAATACAAATAGCTAAATGATTTATATAACACAAATATATAAATAAATTCACAAATTTATATAAAATAAATACAGATTTTATTTATTCAACGCAGAAAAATAAATGAAAACGGATTACGAAAGAGTAGCAACAAAATAGAGATTAGCACACTAATCTCTATAAATAAATCCATTCTGTAATAAATCTTGCAAATGAGCTCTTTATTTTTATTTAGTTTTTATTTCTGATCAGAAAAATAATTCGCACTTACTTTGCTATAATTTCGTCCACGAAAAACAGTTATATACTGGCTGGAAAAATAAACGGTACTGTAGACACAGCAATAATCTTGATAAATATTTCAGCTGTCAACTTCCAATTGATTAATGCTGGTGAATCAAAAATATTGCCACGTAGATGTTATCGTGGCTACGGTCGTAGCTAAGGGTAGCGATAGAATGAAACGCAAACTTCAATTCAACAATATAATAGGTAACGAGATTACTCTACTCTACTAGTCGAAACCTCCCTAATAACTACATCCTACGACTAAGCTTAGGAGGACTAGGTAAGCGGCGTCCCAGGACGCTAGCTTCTAGACTCCTAATAACTAGCAGTAGGGGAATCAGGTAAGCGGCGCCCCTGGATGCCAGTTTCCTGAATCTATACCATTAATTAATATAGAAGTTACTCACCAGGTTGGTCACGAGATCGTGGTTGGATGAAGTCAAAAACCCAACGGCATTATGTCTCGTAGCGGGCCTGTTTCTATACGGTATTCTCATGAATACCGCGGAGCCCATTGATGCATAAATATATTAGCTTTTATGACTGCATACATGAATGTATTAACGTTTAGGACTGAATACATTATCTTATTAATGTTAACTCGTAGATGCTGCTCGAGTTTAAGGTTCCACGTATTCGTCAGTATTCCTTTGGTGAGCATGCAGGTGTTATTTGGCGTGGGTTACATCCTACACCACCTTGGAGAAATGTGTGCAACCTTGGTTTATTTATGCCAGTTGGAATTCAACTTGAGTAATAAAGAATTATTTAATTCTGAATTATTTTGTCTGTGACAATAGCGATTTAAAAAAATTCTTCGTAAGTTTAAAATATAATTCCATTTAATTCTATTCAAATTCCATATAGAAGTGATAATGATTCTTCTTGAATCCAACACATAAAGATGAGTGTAAACTTTGCAATTGTCATTTTATTTTATGAAAGAGAAAAATTCTCCAAAGACTTTTTGCAAGCCACTAGCATCTCCATCAAAGATAGATCAAGCCCAATAACCATTTCAGAAGTATACTGCACACCTAAACATAAAAATAAAAAAGAAAACTATGAGAAGTTTCTTAAAACATTAGGTAACAAATTTATGAAAGGTGTGATTACAACGCCAAAAATAAAACTTGGGGCTCAAGATTAACGAATACCAAGGAAAGGGAATTGTTTAAGGCCATTAATAATAACAACCTGAAGTATATATCAACAGGTGAACCGACACATTGGCCCTCAGATAGAGAAAAACTACCGGACCTGTTAGACTTCGGTATAACGATAGGAATCGATATAAAGAAATGTAATGCAGAAACTTGCTTAGAATTATCGTCTCAGATCTTGACAAAGAAAAACAACCCTGTTTACAGCAAAGGTACTGTAATGATTGTTGGGTTGATCATTGATAATCATGTAAATAGCAAGATCATTACATAAATCACGTCGGGGTACCATTAGTTACACTATTTTAAGAGTTATATCCTTATAATATTTGCTTGAGTAATAAAAGGTATGTGGATCAAGAAATATTTATTTAATTACTGTTGTTTATCTCGTTGCTATATAAATCCCTATGATTCAATGCCTTCCTGTTGGAAGTTATTTATGTAATAATTGATTGTGGAGATCACTGATAATCATGTAAATAGCAAGATCATTACAGTACCAAGTGGGACCTCTTCAGACAAAAGTCGGATAAATTAATAATATTGGATTTCCCATTAAAAACTGATAGAGATATCGATTTGGCGGTTGAACAGCTGACCAAAAATATTCAAGAAGCAGCTTGGTATGCTACTCCAGATTCCAAGACTACCCGTGAAAAAGAAAAAGTCTCATTTAGTATCAAACAGGAAATTGACAAAAAAAGGCGGCTGAGAAAACTGTGGCAACAATCTAGATCTACAGAAAATAAAAGCAGACTTAACAAGACAACAAAAGGGTTAAAATGAAATGCTAAAGGACATCAAAAATCAAGTTGTACAAGATTATTGAGGAAGTTTAGCGGCTACCAAAACGACCGATTTTTCCTGTGGAAAGCAACACAAAAATTTAAAAGACCATTCATTACAGCACAATCTTCCCATTAAAACTAATACCAACCAATAGGCCAGGAACCACAAAGAAAAAGCAGACGTTTTTGCCAAGCACTTCCAGAAAGTGTTTCTACCACTTCCCTCTGAATTGATGAAGAGAATGAAATCAAAAACTTTCTTAAAACTCCATTCCAATTCGACTTGCCTCATAACAAAATCACAATAAAAGAGATAACAAAAACTATCAGGACTAAAATGAACACCAAGAAAACAAGAAGAAGAAGAATACAACACTGGCGTAAAAAGTGGCTTATCAAAGCTAACGAATCAAAGTCTGCACATGTTACCTTTACAATGCCAAAAGAAACATGTCCACCAATTACGATTAACAATTGTCAAATTCCACAAGCGATGATGCAAAATATCTTAGCATGTACCTGGATAATAGGAGGCTCACTTGGAAGAAACAAATCTTTTCCAAGCGAAAACAATTACGACTTAAATTGAACCAGATGTACTGGATTATTGGACGCAAATCACAACTGACCCTAGAGAGCAACTGAGCTAGAGAGCAGTAGCTCTCTTTATATAATAGCTTTATATAACAGTAGTTATATAAAGCCATTCTCAAGCCTGTATGGGCATATGGTATACAATTCTGAGGTACTGCCAGCAATTCAAATATTGAGATCTTGAAGAGGTTTCAGAACAAGGTAATCTGCGTCTTCGTCAATGCTCCCTATTATGTACCCAACACCGTGATTCAACGAGACACACCAACTGTATCAGTCAAGGAAGTGATTGCTCAGTTCAGTAAAGAATATCGTGAAAAAGTGTCAGTGCATCCTAATACTTTAACAAATCAGGTGTTTGTGCAAAGTAATGAACCAAGACCCTTTAAATGGTTTACACCTTCTGACTTAAAAGACAAATTTACGGGAATAATAAACTGACATTAATTATTTTATTTAATTTAATTATTACTTAAGCGACTTACAACACAAATTATTAATATTAATTTATTGTCATTTAGTAAGTAGTAAAGTTCACTGGAAATTTCTACACATGACATTTTTATTGCCTTTGGGCAGATTGCTAATAATGGAGTTTAAAAACAATAGTATATTACGTTATAAGTCCGGTAAACCCAAGTTTACAGTAGCGAGTTGAAAACGTTTCGGGACGAGGCTACGAAGGAGCCGAGTCTCGAATGTTGAAACGAGCTACTGTAATGGTTTACCGGAAGTATGACGTAAGGCGTTTTATTTCATACTGCCTCACATTGTTCATTTTTTAAAAAAATGCATTTAAAATTTTCAGTCCGGTAAAATTTTTTACCGGACTCAAATTAGATTTTCAGTCCGGTAAAATTTTTTACCGGACTCAAATTGGATTTTCAGTCCGGTAAAATTTTTTACCGGCCTTGTAACGTAATAATTCATTTACCGGACTCAAATGAGTCCGGTAAATACCCTTTTACCGGACAGTATGAAATAAATTAATTTTACCTACGTTTACAAAAATAATGGGTACATAACTCTACTTTTATTTAATAATTTCGGAACCAGAGAGACGTGGTTTCTGCCTCATGTTTTATACTGACTGAAGTTTTTTTTTTGCTTTCCGGTTCTTATATACACTTTACCAAAAACAATTGGAAAATAACAAAATCAAGTGGCCGTGACGTCACTATAACATACCGTCAGTGTGTGAATTGGGGTATGTCGAGGGAAAGACACAATCATACTACAGATTTAATCGAATAAACAATATATTAAAAATAAAACATAAAAATGAAAAATGATAATTATAATAAAAATAATAAAATCGTTACTTAGGTAACCAATAAGTGAAAGAGAGATATCTGACTATACTCCATGATGAGTTTAAGTAACAACAATGAAAATAGTTTAAATATAAGTGTATTCAACTATATAGCTCCAAGATTTAAAGCAATCATCAGATACGATTTTGCAACTTGTTACACTTTTCGTTTATAATAAATTAATCCAATTTCTCTGTCTGGAATTAGTTAATTAACACTTTAATTATTACGTTCTCGTGATTAGGCACTAGATTGTAAAGTATACGTTATTATTATTGTTATTTTTTGTATGAGTTATAATTTGGAATATTTATGTTTAAATTATATTAAAATTCTTAAGTTCACAATTAAATAAATGAGTCCCGAATGTTTGATCTTTTTGTTAGAGCTAGTTGGTACCAAACCGTTTAATTGTAGATCTTCCCGGGAACTGACTTCTAAGTCAAGCTTTTCGAGCACCTCGCCGAAAAGCTGATTCTGTCAAAACTTCAGTAGTTTTCCAACATATTATGCCAAATTGCAAAACTGAACCCGTTCATTGTTTTGCTTATCAGAACACTACGAATAAAAGGTGCATCATCGTTTCCTGTCTTACGATAACCCAACTATTATATTTAGTGTGAAGTGCCTATTTAGCACAGTGATATTTTATTAAGTTACATGTTATAGTTATAACGTTGATGCAGCTTAATGTTTCCTGTCTTAAGTTTATCAAAGTTCAAAAAGGTATATTTACTGTGAAGCGCAGCGTCAGCAATAACTCACATTTTATGAAAGTATTTATCGACGGGTTGTTACATCACAAATTTAACAAAAATAAAAATTAACGAATTTCTTAATTCTAATTACATATATTGAAATGTAGTTCGTAAAAAGACGAACAAGATGATATAACATACTTATGTTCTAATATGCCTCAGAAGCTTGAAATTAGTTTAAACTAACAACTGTCAAATAGATAATTAAATTTATGATGATTTTCGAATTACATTATTTCTAGCTGTACTACCATTTCGAATATCTGCATTACAACACATAGCAACTTTTCTGCATACATTTACCTTATATACACCACAACACTTAAAAAAAGTTATAATCATAAGTTTGACGAGACTTGAATCAAACTAACTTGGATCAACATTTAATGCCTATAAAGCAACTTTACTAAGGAAAATCCTAAACCATTCGCGTTCTTTGTAACTGAAATGAAATGAAAATTGAACAAAAACACAAAATAAAACATAAATTTTTTCAAAATGAACTTGAATCGTTAACTCCAAAAGAAAAAACTCAAATTTAATCAGATTTAAAAACAAGTAAGTTAATTCTGGCATTATAATTATAACATTCTGATATTTTTATCTAAGTGAGGTTACGTTATACTGATAACCGTAATCTCTCTAATCTATTCTGTTTTATTAATTTTCAGAATAAAATTGCATGTAAACTAACTTCTTAGCATGAGTCTCTATTTGTTTTTATTGCATGAGTATAATTAAGATGTTTTTATAAATAGTTAAATAAAATAAATATCAGAGTAGTACAGAGCATCAAGTCACAGCCAATCCAAAATAGCAACACTACGGAGACAATGGAGGAAGCATTGCACAAACGTAAGTATACAGAATAATAATAAAGTGATAGAAAGGGGCGTAAGTACTATTAGTACTTATATCACATTACTAAAAGGTGGTATAGCGGTGATATTGGGCAAAATTTAAAATTATTTTAATAATTTTTTTAACATATACTTTAGAAGTGCTGATACACGCCTTTAGATCGTAGACGTTTTTAATAATTAATTTGAAATTTTTAATGAACAGTGAACTTTGGAAATACTCTTCAACTTCCCCTTTTTATAAAATTTTTATTTAATTTTAAAATACTTTTTAATGTAGATTTAAATAATACAACAGTTATATAAAAACGTTACGTGAGTTTTTAACTAACTACATGATTACGTAAAATAAGTTGGATACCAAAATATACCTTAAAGTACGTTTTTATGAAACACTTATCTCAGGGCGATGTGGATTCTTGTAGTTGTACAAGATGAATAAATATAAATTGAAATTTTAATGACTATTAAAATTGAAATCTTATAATTAAAGTTTAATTATAACGAAATTGTTTAATTACCTTCTTTCCATTCCACAATGGCCATCTTCTTCTTAGTAGAATCCAAATAATAAAGAAAAATGCTTTCCTACCTTTTGTTGAGTCAGTCCTTTGCTTGGTATGTCACAATCGTTTTTACTAACCATTGGCAGCATATTTCACTTTTACACCTTCGCCATTGTCATGTCCAGTTCCAGTTTAATTCGTCTTTGCATCTAGTTATACCTTCCAAAACCATATGGACTTCCCATATTCATACCATCAAACACTATCCACAAAGGAAGAATAATAGAAATAACTTACTTTTCTTATTTATAGTTGGGGGTAATATTTCCCTTTTATTCGTAGAATATAGTTACTTTTGTTGCCGGTTACTTGTTTTATTTGCTTATTTAAATAAAACACCAATTTATGAATTTACGGTGATTTATTTACTTACTATACTTCAGTCAGTACTTAAATTAATAATTGCAGATGGTTTTTTACAACAATATAAATATTTTTAATATTTGACATATTTATCGACGACTATTCTTATTCGGCGTGTTTAATAGACTGTTTAAACAACTTGACTATCTATGCAAGACTAACCTTATTTACATTTTACATATTTCTCGACGACTATACTCTTTCGTCGTATATTATAGCCTGCATTAAAATTATTGTTCACAAAGCTTAAATACTACTATTCACATCATAATCTTACATCATAACTTGTATCATATTTACATCACCTTATAGCCTAATCAAAATAACTATACACTTATATACAACACATAACAGCAGATTATTACATAATTATAATAGTTGACATATCTATTACAGTTTATTACACAACACTTTATGCAGTAATGATTTATTTAAATTAACAAAAACCTTTCGAGTTTCTCATTGCCCTTCGACAATTATACATTTAGAATTTAACATAAAATAATTACATGATATCGAGACTTCCACACAACTGTAAATTACGTATTCTTTAAGTCTTGATGGCTAAACTGTTTAGAAATAACTAAAGAAAATTGCTTATTTAACAATAGCAAAAAGTACTTGTAGATTCTGTAATAAATGACACACAATTAAAAAATTTATATTTATTTATAATTAGAAAAGTTGATCAATAACTTCAAAAGTATTAATTTTTAAACAAAGAGTCTTGCATTTTGCAAAATTTGCCAAATTTTTATACTAAAATCCACAGCAATACATAAACGTTAGTTTATAAATATATAAACTTCAAGTTTTGAGAAATCATCAAGGAACATGATAAACTCACCCTTAACGTAATATTTTAATATTGATATGTTAATTTGATTTTGATATTAGTAAATATTTCACGTGTCAGTCAGTTATTTGATTGTTTAGATAATCATGGAATTTTAATAGTTATTTACGTGCCAAGCTTTGTAAATTAATCTTTACTAGCGAGCTGGAAAGTTTCCAGCGACCCTATAACGATTAATTGCAAAGCGTGTCGCGTACAAACTTTTATTTTCACATTCACCAGCATTTTTTTATGAATTGTATATGTTTTATAAAAAGACGTTTTGTAATCAAAGGCGGTAGTACAATTTATAGCTAGGCGTTGCCATGGTGTTGTGGTGGTTAAGCAACACATTAGTTGCCATAGCTTTTTGTTGATAAGCACTGTAAAATTGTACAGGTTTCTTTTAGGAACCCGTAAAGTTTTACAGTGCTGTGGCTGTAATTACTCATTTACTTAGTTACATAAAGGCCTGTAAAGTAGCATTTACCTAGAAGAGAGAAATAAAAAGATATACTGTTAGATTTTAACTGGAATTATATTATTAAAATATTGAATAATTGGGATTAATATTGACATGAAAAAGAAACATAAGGTAAATTTCAAGAAATAAAACTTTAATAGTCAACAATTGAAAGAAATCAATTTTTCTTTTTAATTAATTATTGAATGACCCTATTAGCCGGTTTTTATTTATGTTTGCAATTTAAGTACTATTAGTTTCATAATAATCTAGGACAGCAAGGGCTAATGTGATGACTATTTTTTATTATTTTATCGAACCATATCGAAATGAAGAGTGATCGAGTAGATTTGGAGGGTTTGGTTTCATTCAGTGAATATCCCCACGTGACTGGTATAGTCGCGATACATTCATATGGACACATATTGAATATAGAGCGAATTCTAATGTGGATGTACCATTATCTGTCGCATATTTTCCGTTACTAGGGGATATCGTGTTCCCGTTCTCACCGCTTGTTCCTGTATAAAACAGCTGGAAATCGTAAGTATTTAATTCCTAAAACGGTATTAAAATTATTGATACTACAAAAAGCCAACTGAACAAGATGCATTATCATTTTAGTTCAAGTTAACGCCAGTTAATGTTCGAATTCGTGGATACACCGAGTATTGGGAAAAATGTGCCTGTCGAGTATCTGCTGAACTTGTAAAGGAATGGAAAAACATCCCCAATACAATCAAGTTATCGATCCAACGTATAACTTGTAGGCTTAATGCTGGCACTGGGTCGTCGTGCTTCTTCTGCTGAAGTAGTTAGTCCGTATTACTTCCACAAAGTAATATTTGGAAGGCCATTAAAAATAAGTTACGTAAATCACCATCAGGACAAACCTAAAGACGAAGGCGACATACTCTCGCATGAATAATTTTTAAAAATTCATTAAATATTGTGGCAAAAAAATTTCATGGCAAGATACGCAACTTAAGTGTGGCAAAGTTTCAGATGTATTAGAAGGTAGTGCATGATTGATAGCAATACTATTCCTCTCCTATGCGTTTTTGTAGTAAAATATTTTCTATTATTTTCAACAACTGCATTTTAAAATGATAAGAAATTCTCTTGTGTATCATTAAAAGCAAAACATTTTTCTTCAGAATTAATAATATACAGATTTATACAATTATTTGTAATTAAATTCTTTGTTGAATTTTATAAAAATAATTAACATACTGTCAAACTACAGTCTTACACAAAATAAAACTATACCTATCTTTATTATATTTTATTGGTCTTCTATTTTATAAATAAAGAAGTAATATGTTTACGAAAATAGCAATAATTAATTTTTCTCTATGTTATATTTCAATATGATTTAGTTAAATAATGAAATGTATTACTCGGCAATGTTTTCAAGGTCTAGTAAAACATTTTTTTTAAACAAAAACAATTTATTTAAAATTTTAAATGCTAGGTGGCAAAATAGTATTTTTGCCGCGACATTGTTGAATGTCGTTTTAGCATTTTTAAATTATGCGCTATATTATAATTTTGTGATAAAAATACATCAATGGAGTTTGAATATTTTAAACTTCATATTAGTTTCCTAAAAATGTTGTGAAAGCAATTTATTTGGGAAGTTGTTTTGTTTTTAATTTCAGCAGACTCTATTTTAGATTAATAATAAATATTGTTGTGTATCATTAAAATGAAAAGGATTTCCTTTAGAATTAATAGTATAGAGATTTTATATGGGTAATGGTAATTGAATTGTTTAATGGATTTTATAAAAGTAATTATCATATTGTCAAACTAAATACACTAATGTCGTTTGAATATTTTTAAATTTCGCACTGAATTATAATTTTGAGTTTTTGCGGTAACTATACAGCAATGTCCATTTAATATTTTAAATTTTGCATTAGTTTTGAAAGAACGTTGTAAAAGCTGCGTCAAGGTAGAAAGTACTTATACAACGTTAATGATATTAAAGCGTATCCGCGGTTTTAATTAAACTTAAATTTTATAAAATGTAGATAAAATTTATAAAATAGTTATAAATACTTAGACCTTTAAAGTCGTAAATTAATTTTTTTTTCTACTATGCGGTAACTCTCATGGTTTTTGGTAGGCTAAATTTGTGATTAGTGTATTGTAAAATTATGTTTCATTTTAAAACTCAAAACCTTTAAAATAAATAATCACGATCTATTCAAAGTTATTTCAAATTTTCAATTAAGAATACAATTCTGAATATTATGTAGCTTTTGTTACAAAGTCGTAAGCTAATCATACGAAGTGTTCGAAACATCTTCATACTCTTCTTGTAGAAACTTAGAACTCTTAGGACAAATCTAATGAGCTAGATTTTCAGTTTTTAAAAACTGGTTTATTTAATTAAGAGAACATTGACTCTTTTACATTGACATTGACATTGACTTTTGAATTAAATTGATTTGTTTGTGATTAAACAATTACAATCGGAGTGTCATCAACTTTAAAATTTGTATTGTTACGTGCTAATTTCGTAGCACCCTGTATAGCTATGCGTTTATGTTATATTTCATAGCGTTAGGACTTTCGCATTCTCTTTCCTTTGAGTTGCCATTTTGTTTGGAATTAACTTCCTGTTGATTAGAGGGAACTGACACTTCGTTTTGTTCGTTTGTTAAGTGACTTCTTTTAAAAGAATATTTTAGTGGCATCGACGTTAAATTAATTTTTCCTTTATTGTTGTGAAATGAGAATTGCATTTGTGCAGATCGATAATTAATTTTTGGTGTGTTTTCCAATTTCGTTGGTAACCGTAATAGCCCAGGAGCTGGCGATCAAAAAGTGTAAGAGTTTTGTAAAGGCTAATATTTTAATATTAGCTTATATTGAGGGTGTAAATAAATATCCTACAGAAAATAAACTCGGATATCGTTACTTCTAGCGACTGCTGACTAGCTCGGTTCTATCAAAATGAAGTCTGACTGTTTTTTGAGAAACTATAATCAATAAATTAACACTGTGCCAAATTTCAGCTTTTTCAAATCACTTCTTTACATTGATCTCATTTTGAAGACATGCGACCAGAGCATTGCTGCTGATGTAACGCGTTCTACCATTACGCTGCCTGACGACTGTTTTCCCTTTTCTTATTACATAAACTGCTTAGTGATCAATTTTCAGCTTTTAGAAAACACTTAGATGACGCTACTTCTTGTTACAACTTTTAAGCTGCGCTGACGCCGACTGTCCCCATATCCGAGTTTATTTTGTGTAGGATATTTATTTACACCCTCAATATAAGCTAATATTAAAATATTAGCCTTTACAAAACTCTTACACTTTTTTTACACTATAAGGGATTTTCCACTAATTCTTTTTTGGAGGTTAGAAGCACGTCCTTGTAAGTTTGTAGATTAGCTTTTCTCTACATTCACAGTCTTATACTAATTCTTTTGACAGGATTCGATATATAATCGACGTTAGCCACATTTGGGATCGGTATAACTCTTTCAGAAGATCACCTTTTATCCACGGAATTTATTCAAAGTTTGCTGGGTGATTCTGGTAATTGAATTTATTTGTTACAGACTTTTATCTTTCTGGTTTATATTATTCTTGAAAACTACGCGTCGCCCGTTATTGCTTAAGGTCCAAAACACAACCAGTAGCAACATACTTTCAAAGGCTGTAGCTAACCCAAACCTGATCACTAACAAATCTGAACAAGTTGACCCACCCCAAGAAATACAAACCCCACCCAAAACTAGTAAAAACCAACCCCCCCCCCCCCACAAAGCCAACAAACCCAACCCACAAAACCCAACACAAAAGACAAGACAAACTACGTCAAGGTAGCTCCCCTACACACAGGTTCGCGCCAACGGCAATAGTCACATCACGGTAAAGATGTCAATAGATGCATAATTAGAGAGGGTGAGTAGCACAGCCACCCTTACTTCGAAAGGAATGACCGAAAGCAATCCCCCCTCGGCAAGGAGCTGGACCACCCCCCAAACTAACGGCCAGATGTCAATCTAACACAAAGGGCATTAGATCAACAAAACGAAAAAAAAGAATATAGGATAGAAGATAGAACAGCGGAAAAGTCAAGGGAGAAAAAGGAACATTCACACACAATTACACAGCAAGGCACAAAAGAATACGAGCACAGAAAGGAAGATAAAAGACAGAGAAGGAACACAAGACCTAGATGGAAAAGGTCGGGTAATATGCCCTGAAAACAAAAGGTGGATATACCCCCACATGCGTTAACCAATAGCTATATGGGATATAAATAGATTGCGAACCGATGTACGTGGATCGATGACGTCGACCACTAACAGTCGGGGAATCAAGATCCCAAAAAACGACCCACCAAAACGCCCTACCATCCTACCCAATTTTTTTAATTTTTACCTTTATACACTTTGTTGTATATTTGGGTTGTTAAAACAAAAAGAATAATATAAACCAGAAAGGTAAAGGTCGGTAATAAAAATAATTACCAGAATGCACCAAGCAAACAGTGAATAAATAGGTACTTAGATAAAAGGTGACCTTCTGAAAGAGTTATACCGCTCCCAAATAAACTAACATCGATTATATATCGAATACTGTCAAAAGAATTACAGTATAAGAGACTGAATGTAAAGAAAAGCTAATCTACAAACTTACGAGAACGTGCTTCTAACCTCCAAAAAAGAATTAGTGGAACATCCCTTCCGGTTACCAATAAAATTGGAAATAAACACCAAAAATTATTTATCGATCGGCACAAATGGCGCACAAATGCACGATGGCACAAAATGGCAACTCAAAAGAGAGAGAATGCGAGAATCCCTAACGCTATACAATATAACACAAAAGCATAGCTATACAGGGTGCTACAAAATTAGCACGTAACAGTATACTAAATTTGTCACAGCTTAAAATGACTCCTGTAATTTATTTATAAAATCTGTCTATATCGACAACTTTTTGTACTTTTAATAGCAGTATGTTTGTTAAACTTAAAGCTCTCTTCGCTCTTAACTTCTCTATTTCGTATTTCCTATTTAAATCATGGTGTTTGGATGTTTTCAAATTTCGCGGGTCTTATTGAAAAATGTAATGTACCTGTTTTGGTCAGTTGTAAAAATATTTTGTAAGTATGTTTAGTGAACATTATAGGAATGGAATTCCTTGTCAAGAATGAATGGAAAATTCATATAGGATGTTAATTACTTCTGACAAATACGTATACCAGTTTACACCAACGTTATTCGTTTATACTTAAGAATGTGTAAGAAAAGTGAAGATAATGATTAATTTTTGTTATTTTTAAATTAATTTGTTTTGCTGTCGGATTGAATGATTATATTTCTGGAAAAAGCAATTAACAGGTCGAAACATATCAGTTGATCAATTTAATATGGCCTCTATTGAGCTACTAAGAGAACAACGGTCGCAATTACCCAGGAAAAGCTGAATTCGATTTTGTTCTATGTTCTTATTAATATAAGTTAATTATAAAGTATATACAGTGTGTCCACGGATTGAGTTCACAACAGGGGAAAAATTGTTATTTTTAGTTTTATCGAAAAATGTCATTCTTGATCAAAAGTTTTGCTTGTTGTAAGACCCCAGAAAATTAAAACAAATTCACGTTTTATTTTATCTGTTTCATTTTATAGTCAATTTTCTGTGAAACCATATGAAATTTCGCACTAAGTTCAAAACTTTAACAATAATCTAGTGAGTAAATTAAATACGGAATGGATAGCTAAGACAGTAGCGGCATCATCGTCTTTACGGTATGCCTTTTTCGCCTTCTTTTTATCTTTAACAGACTCCGTCTCATTGAATTTCATTATTCATTTTAGCATTTTACAAGGGAAATTATTTGCTGAAGAGTTAACATTGTGACACAATGACAATTTGAAAGAATTATATTGCTTAATAATGACATAAACGTCACACCCACTAGATTGTTAAAGTTTTGAACTGCAAAATTTCATAAGGTTTCACAGAAAATTGACTATAAAATGAAGCAGGTAAAATAAAACATGAATTTGTTTTAATTTTCTGGGGTCTTACAACAAACAAAACTTTTTATCAAGAATGACATTTTTCGATAAAACTAAAAATAAAATTTTTTCCTCTTTTGTGAACTCAATCCGTGGACACACTCTATTGCTAATGTTTTATAGTATATACTGTACTTTAAGTGTTAAAAAAAAATTAAAATTTACAAAAGCTTAATTCTGAAGTGAAATAATTAAAGATATTAAAATGTGACCTTTTAAAAAACTATAACAATTGAAAAGTAAAGATTTAGTAATTAAAAAATAACAAAAACAAATCATTAAAATGACAAATCTATTAACTTTCTCTGAGCAAAACCAGCTAACAATTCTTTTTCAACTTAGCCTGTATGGTATTTTCAAATTCTCTATAGATTTAGCTTGCACTGGAATTAAACATTTTCCCAGATTCTGTGAATACTTTCAAGAGATACTCACGATATGTCTTATCAATAAATTAAATTAAAAAAATTAAGAGAAGAGCTACTGATCAAATTGTATTTATTTCTAAAGAATTTTAAATTTGACAAGGTGGTTATACTAACCTGGTCCCACAAAATCCAAATATACAAGGCGTTCTATTCAAAATTGGAATATAGGGTTATTTCCGGTGAAATTTAAAGTCGGACATATTTGATATTAATATCGAAAAATCGGAATTTACGTCTAACATATCCATATCAAATCTCATCAAAATTCTCAGAGAAGATATATGCGTGGCCTAACTTCTGTGTTACCCGATATTTAGCGGAAAAGCTTATTTTTGCACTCTTCGGTCACTTTGGCAAAATCCTGGTAGTTGAGTACAATCGATTGGCTATCACATTATCCTGAAGATTTCCAAGTCAGCAGAAAATAAGAAAGTAGATCTACCAATGTCGGAAACTTTTTACATGTTTTTTATTTGCATTGTTCATAAAAAACAGTTATGTTCAGCTCTAATTGATCTATGGGTTTGGAGCGTAGAACTACGTCTTGCAGATCGGAAACTTGAAATGAGCTAGTTGAGTATGCTTTTCTTTATACATTTGAATAGATCTCATGGAGAGCTTTAAAACGATACTATGCGCAGTCGTTTGCGATCACGGTTGCCGAGATAGGCTGAGTCAAACGCCGCCACAAATGTAGTGTTCATTATTAACACTATTTTCAGTATCTTGTAAATATTAGTACAACTAACAATAAGGGACAGTGCCAAACACGTTCTAGAGGTACATATTCTAATAATATTTTTCATTATTTTTTAATGACTATTGTTTTATTTAATATTCTAAGTTTTAATTAAATTAATTACACACACATTAATTGAACATAAAAATGGCATAAGAGCAAATTAGAATTAATTTGTGTTTTTTCAAATGCCAATAGAGCAAATGGTCGTTGTGTCTTACAATGAAAATTTTTCATTTAATTTTTATTTTTTGTTATGGTAAGATGTTTTACTTACAAAACTTTTTACGACCAAGTAAATTGTGGTTTTTAATTTTTAAAGAAACAGATTTAATAGCATCCTGATAATACTAAATGTATTTTTTATTTTTCCATAAAATTTTAAGCATGCTAGGTTGTGTCTTTAGATACTTAGTACTGGAAATTGCTAAACGTCATCAAAACTCTACCACTATTCAGGTTTCGTAATATTAGAGGGAATTTTTGAAAATTGATCATTGATCAATTTTCAAAAAAAAATTTAATAATTGACCTAAATCTACGTACTAGTTGTTAATTTGCGTGGCCAATCCACATCTGGACATAATTCTTTAATTATTTAGGTTTTTCAATATCTGAATGCTTTCAATGGAACCAAATTGAAACGAAAACTGATAAAGCCGACTTAGAAGGTTATGTTTCAATAAGCGAATATCCCTACGTGGTTAGTATAATCGCAGTACATTCATATGGACACATAACTAAAGACGAGTTTATATGTGGAGGCACAATTGTTCGACATGCAGGTGCTAAGTTCAACCAATTTCAAATCATGATTCTCACGGCTGGTTCCTGTATAAAACACCTGGAAACGGTAAGTGGACTTGAATAATATTTAGAAAGAATATGTTTTAGACAATAATACCAAACAATAAAATTTCATTTCAGTTAAAGCTAAGTCCACGCGATGTTAGAGTAAGGGGAAACACCGAATATTGGGGAAATTGTTCATGTGGAGTGTCTGTTGAACTGACTGTACGTAAATGGAAGAAACATCCTCGATTTAATCAAATTGGCAGTCGAGTTGATTCGCTACTGAAGTTTTCACATTATGATGTAGGTTTAGTAGTAGCACATGGTATTAGGGCTCCCTATTACGTTAACTCAGTAATACTTAGACAGCCAGTAAAAATAGAAAATGCAGACGATAACCCGGTAAGGATTTCAAAAATATGTTGAAAAATCAATAGTATGGATGCTTCTTAAAACTTTTGTAGGAATCGAAAATTGACGCTTTTGGATGGGGATTTTCAAAAGGGCAAGCAAGGATAAAGAATGAACTAAGAAAACTTACTCCCTTAACAATAATCCTACGAGAGGACTGTAAGAAGTATTATAAAGGGTAAGCACCTATTTAAAGGATAAGCACATTAACAAATTGCATATTTATCGGTATGGAACTTTCGGCGCTGCCGTTTCGGCAACGGCGTTTTGGCGACAGACTGTTTCGGCGCTGGCTTGTTCGGCAAAAGTACGTTTCGGCGCCAATTCTGTTATTTACGTTATTTCTATGTATATATTTATAATTTTATGAGTGTTGCATTCCTAAAAAATAAAAGTAAATTGATGATTTTGCAACATTTTTGTTGGGCACCTACTACAGCCGTGAAAATGTGATTTTTATATAGCCCTTAAAACGAATTTCCATTGTTTAATTTTTAAGATTTTTGTGTTGTGGATAAAATATTTTTGCCATAATCGGAAATATGTGCTTTTAGGATAGAAATTGACGTCCTTTTTTTGTAATTAAAGTAACTTTAGTTTGTAATTGACTCCCACTCCCACTGACTACTCTATATAATTTACCAAATTCTGATCTAAAATGTAAAGATTTTCTGCTAAAAAAAACAACGTAACACGACTTAAAAAGAACCCCCCCGCTCACTTGTTTTCAAAAATCTTGGGTCCGCTACTGTTTGGAAATGTTTACGGTATTTATATTTTAAATCAAATACATGCAGCAGACACATTTTTTAAATTTATTGCAAGAAAACTGTTTATCTTAAGAAAAATAAGTCAAGAAAAATATTTGCAACATGCTCGCCTACTTATAACTAATTTTAATTCTTTCTTCGATAGGTGATGTAGATTTTGATAGGTTAGATTTGGAGAATTATATAATTCTCAACATATGAGTTTTTTGTACATGTTTAATGAAAACATGAAAAGCTTAAAACATTATTGATTATTATATGATATACAGGGTGTCCCACAATGCTGTTCACACGCAATATCTCCCTTATTTGAAAAGATAAAGAAATCAACCAAAAACTATTGTGAATGACTCAAAATGGACCTTCAGAAAACATCCTTAAAACGCTGGTTGCATAGCAACGTTTAAGAGATCATGCGAACTTGATTAATTTTTTAAATTGCACCCTCTGTTTTTTTTCACGGAAATGTATGTAAGTTTATTTATTAACACAGAAAAGAAATAAAAATTTTAAATTTCATAAAGAGAAAAGAAAACAACTATTATAATTCAAAATTAAATTTAAAGAAAATCAAATTAAATCTCGGTGTCAAATAGATTTAACAAAATAAGAATTAAGAGACATTCTAATTCTCTTTTCCTTTTTAATTTTTATCTGATCAATCCAACAATCTTAAATTACTATTAATAAAAAAAATTATTTTAAATTTTAAAATTATTTGGCGCCACGCAAAAAGGTTAATCGCCCTAACTTGAGAGTTAGCAGATTCCTGTTATAGTTGGTAAAATTACCTGCTTATTTGTTGATAAGATGTTCACATTCCATGTCATCCTTAAAATGGATTTTATTTGTGATTTTTGAAGATAATTATAATTATTGAAGGTGCAACAGGTATCTTCCATGACGTGAGTACATAAATTAATTCAGTTATTTGCAACAAGATTCCATTACCTTCCTTTAATTCGTTCCATACAAAATAAAAATTTCAAACATTTCTCCAAATAATAATAATAACAGTTTGAACTCAAAATTTAAAAACTGCATTTTGTTTATTTCACATTAAGTTCACTTTGATTGTTCATTTTAATTATTATTAATTAAATTATTAAGATCTTATAAAAAAACTTAAAAAACAAGATGACATTTGTCATAACCTCATTTTGTTGACATTTGAGTGACGTAAGATTCACCAACGTAACCTCGAGATTTTATCAAAATAACGTACAAACTGACACGACTTCTGCTCTGTATGAAAATTCAAGAGAGATCAACCAAATTTTCGTACTGTTTTATAATAATTGGAAAACAATTGCGAATCGCTAGTGATTTTCCTAGTTCGGAACTAGATTAGTCTGGTTTCTAACAAAAAACATCTTTCCCACCAAAATTCTTTCTAACTAAATTGTTGATAAAAAATTAAATGAATTGTTTAAATAAATGTTAAAATGAAAGAGGAAGATTTCTCCTTCATTTTGGTACCTAACACGGTTATTAAAATGCAAATTTAGAGTTAGGATTCATTGACAACCATCTTGAATTATCTCACAAACATAACTTCACAAAGATTCAAATAAAACATTTTAACATCTTGCTACATCCTTTTCTTATCATAAAATTAATCCTAAGATCCTATCAAACAAAAATTACATAAATTTTGACACCAAAATTATAAATATAAACTAAATATTAACGTTCTAACAGACCCTGTTGAAACTTTACAATTCAGGGATTTCAAAGGCCTAAACCTTCTCTATAAAAAGTTTCCCACTTAAACATTCTAGTGTCAAAGATTCAAAATATCTAAGAGTAAAAAATATCAACCAACGACATAGGATCGTCCATCATAAAACTGAGTTTGTGAAATTCAAGTGAAGAATCTGTTTAAAATTTATCGCTTATCATCTCATAGTGTTGTAGTGTGTATCTTCAACATATTTAATGCAAAATGTTATTGTTTTAAAAAAAACGTAAAATCCTTTCGCCTGGAAGATAAGCAACACATCGTCCATGCATGTTATGCGGGATGCCTATAGCACAACTATACGTACTTGCAACTACCAACCAATTTAACCTAATGCTTTTACTTGGTTATTTACAAATGCAATAATATAATGCATATCACATTTTAATTTAATAGTACTGTATATTACCTACTAATTACACGGTAATCTACTAATTAAAAAAAAAGTTGACAGGTTAAGTAAAAAAATAACTAAAAACCAAATGAATCTATTCTAACAGTTTCTGCAGTTAAAGTTTTTAATTTTTCGAAACTCTTAATATCACAATGATTAAAGATAATGCAGATACTCTCAATCAATAACTGATTAAAAGTAAATATCGTTTTACAGACAGAACCTTCCAGAACACACCTATTGTGTTTGGAATAATGTTACACCGCATGCTGTACCGTGTCTATATGATCAAGGAGGTCCTTTAATTCAAAAAAAAGCAGCTCATGGTGCACTAGGGACTAAGCTTTTAATTGGTATGTACTATTACGCTTACTACAACAGCATAAAAACGAATTCATTAATTTTTCTAGGAATAATATCAAGGAATTATAAATGTGCGGATCCTCGTTATCCACCAATTATTACAAATCCGTTAGATTTTAAGCAGTTTATATATAACAAGGATTGGTTTTAGTGACCAGTAAAACCAATAAAAGAATGAAAATAAATAAAAAGTAATCTCGATGATCTAACACGTTTTTACAATTTTTTTACTCTTTTAGCTTTTTAATTTCCTTATTGGCAGTTAAAAGAAATTTGGTAACCATTTCATTTAAATGGTGACGTTACTTCTAGTGAACTAAAGAACAAAAACGTCTGATACAACTTTGTTCGAGAACGTACTACTTTTTCGGAAAAAAATAATACAGTTGGAAATTTTACCATCATTTTGCCGCGTTAATAATAGTACTTTAATTATGGCGCTTTGTCTGCAGATGCATCTCATCTATCACAACAACAAACCTTAATAACATCTTATCATATGTTCAGTCGCTTCCGCGTAAAATTGAATTCCTTTTACAATTAAAAATTCATTTTACTCAATTAAAAAACTGACAATCCTTTAAAATTTGTAACAATATCTGCTCGACAAAAATGCTGATGTAGGATGTAGCTTGTTGAACTTGAAATAAAGCACCTTTTGTTTACAACCTTACAATTTAATGAAGAATATTTGGGTCAATGCCTGACCACAGCTGTGTAGATAATACCCTTTTAGAGTGAGATAATGTTGAGTTTGTAGTTTGTTGAACTTAAAATAATTTATCAATAAAGCACGAGTTTGTTTATCTAATAACTGTTTTTAATGATTTTATAAAAGAATATCTTTTAAAGAGAACATTTATCTAATAAGGCAAATTAGGTAATTAGATTAAAAGGAATTTTGATGACGCCTTGTTTTGGCTACATTAATAAAATCTTTAATTTTATGGTATTTAGATACCTTAATCAAAATTTATTGTGGTTCAAAATTTTTTATTAAAAAAGACACTAGATTGACAGTATGCAGTATGTACAATTGTTTTCTCAAGAGCTGCAAAACTGACGCGCAAAACTGTGCAAATTAATTTCTGTTGTAGAATGCCTTTTGGCCTTTTATTTAATTTTTTATCTAGGTTTTGGTCAACCGCTTTGTTTAAATTGAAGTCTTTTATCAAAATCTAGCTCATTGTTCGGCTGTAAAACAAAGTTTCTTGCACCGACATGTTGAAAAAATCTAATTATAACACATTATAGGTAGATTAATAAAAACTGATACTAAATCAGTCAGCTTCGGTGGATCCAAGAATCACAGGTTCGATCCCCGATCGAGCTGTGCGATGTTTGGCATGATAAAGGTCCCTACTGCGTGTCGAATTCCCGAAATTCAGCTAAGTTCTAGTAGGTTCGGACAAATGATCATAGTAATCGGTGTGCCATGTGGTACGAGGGATGTTCCACCATCCCGATTTCTTATCCAAAAATAAATAAATAATATTAAATTAATAAATTACTCGTTCAATAAAATTATTAATTCACTTTCACAATAAATAACAAAATAATTCGCACGGCAAACGTAGTCATGTAAACATATGGCGACAACCGCGGCGCGGCGTGCGCAATCTGCATAACCAGCCGGGCATTGAACTAATTGCACCTCTTACGAGCGAGTTATTCTTGCTCCAACACATTCAATGATTCTATTTCCCACCTTTACACTCTTTCAGTGTAATTGGAAGCTCCTTGAAAACTTGAATCGTTGACCAAACCAATAGCGTAAAAGCAAGAAATAAAGTGGGGCGAGTGTTTCCAGCGCGCGCCTGTGCATGAATTAAGGAAGTTGTGGTAAGATAGTCTAAGCCAAGAGTTATGGAGCTGTGCTATTTTGAGAAATAGAAATAATTACATAGTTTTGCTACAAATAATGGCTCTAACGATACTAATTTTATTAGAAACGCATGTGAAAGTAGTTTAGTTATTATTTATATATGTTTTCAATTAATTTATTAGTCTTTTTAAAGTTAGAAATTAACTTTTGAATGCCTAATCCAAACTTAAGAACCTGGAAAAATGATGAAAAAAAACAATTCTTCTAATTGGAAATTTCATTCAATAAAATAATATTACTATATACACACACAAACAACTAAAGAAATTTCTCTAGAATATATAGAAATTATATGCTTCTAGAATGGTGAAATAGTGACAACGTTGCCTTAAGTTGGTACCAGGATTTCGCTTGTTGTTCTGATGAAAACAAATTAATGCAGTAAATGACGTTGACTCAAGTTTTGAGGTTAGCTTTGCAAATATATGTATATAAAACGATGGATAAACCACTATTTATTCCGATTCATTTAAAACGTAGCAGTAAAAAATGTCCGAATTATGTATGTTTTTATGAAATAAATAAAGATTATTAAAAAGTTTCACAGTATTTATTAAAATATAACCTGACAATATTGTTTTGACAGCTACGCTGTCATTATCAAAGGTAATATAAATATAATGCATAAACAAACTTCCTATACATTAAAGAATTTCAGGAAATAACTTTGTACATTAAAATATATTAACTGTAACGGACAGAAATTTCCGATCTAGTGTAAACGCAATTTTATGTGCATAAATAATAAAGGAACCTGAGTACGGTTCTGTACAGTTTAAAATATTTCTGTTGGCAAAATGCAGACAGTATTTTGAATTAAATAAAGTATTCTCACGGTTGCGAATTATTTTTTCCTAGTAAGGATTCAGATAATATTATTATTTACCAAGATTCAGTAATAGTATCGCCCTTTTAACAAAGAAATAAAATCTCAAAAAAACACATTTTGAGTCCACGTATGGACATCGAGTTCTTTTCGGTAAGCAGATTTTAGTTGCGATGAAGTCCCTAAAGATTACATAGAATTCTTCTGGAAGCTTTTTGAATGCTTGTTTCCTGATTGGATTAAAAAAGTCGCGCTAGTTCCCTATAGGTTGGTTTCAAAAGTCCCCGCTTAAGTTTAATTGTGACGATGTAAAATTCAGATCCCTTAGTTCAGTTTCGAGTTTTTAACAACACGGTCGAAGAGAACCATCTAAGAGGTTGGTGCCGCGAGACTCCTGCGGGCGCTTTGCGCCCCGAGGATATTTTAAAACGGTCGTTACGGTGAAAGTATGCCCTTATTATTAAATATTTAGTTCGGAATTAGTAAATTCGATAAAATATTCCGTACTACCGTTTATGCCTCAATTTAAGTTTAGTGTTATATCCTACCGATTTCGTTGTTTGGAAATTGATCCAATATAGGGATTGTTTCGCAAGTTTAGTTAATTTAGTGAAGAAAAATAATACCGTCTCGTTATATCCGAAAATTAAGTATAATTCCGTATTACCGATTAAAGATTTGTTAAGCAGCCTTCAGTATACAGTGTTAAAGTACAATTACCGTTGTAATTCTTAAGAATTTGTTCCGTTTGGAATTTATTGCAAATAATTATGTTAAAGTTCGATGAATCTCGTTAAAATAATACAATTCAAACTTCAAGATAATAATGTGTTCCCGCAACTTCCAGGTCAGCAGTTTGTTATTGTGTTTTTTGTGTATGGTCATTATTGTTTTTAATAATGTATTGTGTTTGAAGTTATTTGCGCAAAAAATTTATTTGGGATCCCGAAATTAATAACCTCTATGAATGATAACTTTTTGATTTTGATGTGCTTTGTATTTCTTTTTGTTTTCCTTTTATGTTTTAATATACAGATTTCAAATTTATTTATTGATTGATCCAGTTAAGCCCAACAAACTGCTGATGTTCTGCAGTGACATCAGCAGATACAGTTAGGTCCAACGAACTGTTGATGTTCTGCAGTGCATCCTGACTGCATGAACTGCAGTCAGGATGGTGGCGCACAACATGTTTTTATTTGTTCCTGACTCTATTAATTAATTAGAAGCTTTTGGGGTGAACATCCACACCTGAATTTAAATTTGCATAATTAGAGATCTCAGCCGGTGCATATAGTACAGTAAGTATTTCATGATTTGAGTTTATTAAGATTACAGTGACAGTCTATTGTGGGACTTTTAAATTAGTATTTGGAATTTTAGAGTGACAAAAAAAGCTTTGTTTCACGACTGCAATAATTTTCTTACATTTTCATCATATTTTTCTACAGCCACAACTTCCTTAAGTAGAGTGAAAGTTTGAAAGTGCGACAATATAATATTATAAATAAATACTCAAGGAAGAAAAATATGTGATTGCGAGATGAAACGAGCAATATAAAGATTTCGTAACCGAACCGAAATATTACCACCAAAGGTTAAATAGCGGTAACGAAAACGTTTCTGTTACTATTGTTTATAAACTCTGAAGTTACTTACCGTTTCTAAACAAAGGTATTCATAACTCTTATAAACTGCTCCGCTCTTTAACGGGTTTATGAATAAAATAGAGATACTGTCGTCACCAAATTCCATTAATTAAGGTTATATAAACTTAGTGATGGTAAGTTTGTGGTTACTATTATGTACCTACGTAAATAAAAATGATTTTCTATTTTGGTTCGTTATTGACTACTTTATGAAACTAATTTGATTATCATAAAGTATCTCTTTAAAGAATTCGAAATGTTACTTTGTTAGGTTGTAATAGCATACCTACATTTCTTTGTTCTCGAATTATAAACATAATCTTAAAATGTTAAGTTGTAAAAACTATAAAAACAGGGGCACTCTTTTTAAACTTTTATTTATTGATAGAAAAATAATAAAAACCATTAAATTGAAATTTTTTCTTCAAAAATTAAATTTTGACCATATTAACGAAAAAACACTTTATTCAACACCTTTAAACAAAAAGGGCGCTATCTTGATGTTTTAAGCAATTAAAGTTGAAGTCTACTCACTTGTCGGTAGAAAAACCTTACCCACTGTAGAATGGTGATTGGCTGCTATTGTAGATAGCAACCAATCACCAGCTTACGTTGCATAATATTATTAGAATCCGGTCATCGGGGTCGAGTATCAAATTTATTACCGTCAAAAATTTCAAACTAAACCAGGGGTTCCCAAAGTGTGGCCCGCGGTCTTCAAACCCTAAAAATGCTGCCCGCGATGTCAGACTATCCGCGATCTTCAATTAGATTATAGAGATAATTTACATTTTTACAAAAGCGCAAACATGTTCAACAAGGGTTTTCATTATTTGGAGGCACTTAAATATACGAAAAAGCCTTCTCAGTGATGAGTATTAATAACTCCAAATTGAGATCAAAATTAACTGATGAACATTTACAAGCGATGTTAAGAATACATTCATCCGTCTTAAAACTAAGGCTCAATGGTATTAGATGATGATATAAGAAAACAAAAACTGCACAAGTCAAACTGCACACTTCAGACTGGTGAATTTACAATTTTTTCTTTTTTTATTTGAAATTATTTAGTTATTTTTGTTTAATTATTTTTGAAATGCGGTAATAAACAGTTTGTGATAAAAAGCAATTATTATCATAAATAAAGAACGATTATGTTATAGAATTAGTAGAAATCTTTACCTTGTATATATCTTTTTATCGACTTGAACCAACACCTCCTATATAACTAAGGCCTCACAACATATTGTAAACGTCATAGTGAGGTTACATACAAAAGGAAAACAAAAAACAAACAAAAGACAGTATGTACTAATAAACTATAATAGTATTATGTCAATTGTGGAATTGTGTTGGATGATGTATTGTAATTTTTATGTGTAGCATATTATTAACTCGTATAATTAATATAATGTAGTTCTAATAAAGTTTTTCAAAATGGTGCAAACAAAAAATGCACGGGCTCGAGTTTCCGAAAATCAACGAATTACAAAGAAAGTGGGTTCATAGAATTCACCGAGAAAATTGTATGCCATTGAATTATTCTGTAGTGAGTTATTAGCTTTTATTTGCTTTGCTTTTTACCTGTTTCGTAAGATGCTAACAAGTTTTATTAAAGGGTATAATAATTGTTTGATATAATATAACTGATGGTGCTCTGGCGTCTTAACAGTAGAAATTATACTTACCAAAGGAGGTGTAGTAAATTTAAAACACCCAAGATCCTCGCTACCAAGGGGTTTTCTTTAGAAAAGCTTCGCAAAAACACATAAAAATTATAAAATCTTTCTGTCAAGTATGTAACCTAACAATCTAACCTAAAAATAGCAACTTTAGCGTTGATTTTCTGATTATTTACGCGTTGTCACCGCCATTTGATTTAAGATTCCCATTCTCTGAGTTATTTTGCACATCCCATTACCATCGACTTAGCCTAACAACTATAAAAAATTTATTTTAAAGACAATTAATTGCAAATACATAATAAACACAAGTTGGTATTTTATATTTATGGTAGGAGTTTCATAGGAAAATAGGTTCCTGCCAAATAAAACCCATTCTTAATTAATACCCGGGCAAATTTTTTATTTTTGGTGGAATAAGACAGCCTATTAGCTAAAATTTAAATGTAAAATGAGAAATAAAAGATTCGGAGATTGTCTCTTTGTCTTGACGTTACTATGTGGTTGGTAGGCCTTGATATGTAAGTGGTGTTGGTGCTTGAACGTATTTTTCGATAAAACTTTTTTTGGTCCTCCAAATATTTTGGAACTTACAATTTGGCCCACCTAGAAAAAAATTGTGGAACCCCTGGATTAAACCATACATTTCAAATTTAATATTTGAACTTAAATAAAGAGGTGTTGGATAGAACGTTGTATGGCACACGTGAGTTAAGAACAATATCTTACTTAACTCACTTGTACCTTTAATAACTATTTTACAACACTAAACAGTTTTAGTCTAATAAAACTCACAAATTTTAATTGACATTAGTTTGAGATTACTTCAAATGTCAATCAATGTTATCAATAGCTACATAACAAAAACACAATTTTCCACAGCAACTGTGTTTTTAAATTAAAAAATACAATAACGCAGATTTTTAAACTTCCTTGACATGTTAAGAACCAAAATTTAAAAAATAGTATAAAATACACCTTTCATAAGACATTTAAGTGCATTTGTACATAAGAAAACTCGCCGCGCGGATCAGTTTGTAATCTTGAACGCGTGGTGCTAAGATCATGTCTTATGAAACTTGTTATTTAATATACCATTATATTAATATACTAAATGATGGCGGACTACTATTGGCTGCTTCAAAAGGATCGTCTTACAGCCGAATATAAGAGAAAAACTACTAAAAGTAGCTTTCTGGCAAAAGGAAAGGATATTCCAAGATGAGGAAGGATTAATGTGTCTTTTATGTGATTTTTTTTAATTTTCAATAACTGTGTCATTTCATATTTTTCTTGCATATCCTAAAATATTCTGATATTGTTTTAGTGCTTTGTCCAAAAATCTTTGATGCGAAAAAATAAAAGTGGGCTTTAAAGTCAATAGCACTTATCTTTAGTTATTCAAGTTCAGTTACAATATTAAATTCAGATTTTATATAGGTATTAAAACTCAGGCTTCTGATCTTAAGACACCCGATATATTAATAATAGTTTTATTAAATAGTTTAGTTTTAAATTACCAAATCTTTATTAGTGACGCATGAACAAAAAAGAAAGAAACTGGAAGCACACCGGAGTTGAGTTTTTGAGTTACAAATTTGTGCAAAATATGATTTTTGAAAATAAGGTATTATTTTAAACATACAAACTATTTCGAATACAACCCTGTATAAATCGATGCCATTCATTGTTCGCCTACGTCGACTTTCAACGTACTATATAGAAAATGCTTGCTCAAACGTAATGTTTCTTTTTACAAGCTTAGCTATTTTAAAACATTAAATTTAATATTTTCTCAAATAGAAATATTCAGAATGTACGATTTATAAAGTTTAAGCTGATAATTTATAAGGTGAAATGCAGCATACAATTGGTTTATAATTTATTTACGTTTTCGAAATTAAGACAACCTCAATTAAACGAATGTAGCATTGAAAATATCAAATTTAAGATACTTAGTTTATGCAGAATCAGTTACAGTAAGTCCCTTACTAACTTTTAAAAAGCTGGGAAATTGGTTTTTATTAACTAATAACTTTCCAATCGGTCGGGAAGTAATATCTGACTTTCCCAACCGAAGTCGTTCACTGTCTACTTACTGAAAGTGTTTTACTGGAATTACCACAAGTGGTTTAGTATGTATTTGCTAATTATTATTATTTAAAATTAAATTGGATGTAAATAAAATAGTATACGCTCCTTGGCGACAGATTTCATTACAACCTAACGCTATAACTGACATCTATTATACTTCTCGGCTATAACGAAGCATTTTCCACCTCGGCACGTAATATACTATTACATATTGTCATGATATTTCATCATGCAACAAAGAATGCACTTGTATTTATTATTTTAGTCAGTTTTATGCAATCTAAATTGCAACTATTGAAAGCTCTAATAATAATTTTTCCTTTATGAGATTAAATCTAGGTAATTAAAACAAACATACACACTAGAACACTTTAAATAGATAAAAAATAAAATTGAAATCTTGTTTTCCATACAAAATACAGAATTCTCTTGTTAACTTAACGCTTTGGGTGTCTTTAATGTATTTTTTAACTTATAATATAATAACTTTGATAATGATATTGATATTAAGTTTGATTGATTTTTAATGTAAGATTTCACTTGGAACAGATAAAGTGCATTGTATTGAGGTTGTATACAAGTATCAAGCAACTTATCTTGTCGATTTATAGTTAAAAATTGTATTTGTCTATTAACGAGGTTCTTTCATACGACATAGTTAATGTATTTCAGGATTTTAAAGCTTTTGGCTGGAGTGTCTTTGTAGAAAGTTGAAGAGCAGCTTACTCACCACAAAATTGAAATATTTTTAAATGTAAGGGTTGCATTTTTTGTTATTGTAAATGTATAAAAACATGTAATTAGGTTGCGTCTTTAGAACGTTCAGTAAAATATTGTAAATGTTTTGTTAAAATTTTGTATAGAAGGCAATTGTTTTAGCCAAGTCATATAAATAGGCAGCCATTGTTTTAGCAAACTCTCTTACAATTTCGTCTTGCAAAGGGTGCACACCTGTTGTAGAGCATAAATAAATTTAAGATGATTATAAAAAAATGTAAACAAATTAAATATCAAATATTTGAGGTTAGAGTTATTTTTGTGAAACAAGAATAATGAATGAAAATTTTTCTGGATTTTACTAGGATTTGGATGTTAATAAAATTTATTTACTTACCATTAGAATGAATTTGGAATTCTATTTTGTAAAGCCTTTTTATTTGAAAATATTTATAAATGGATTGATAACACAATTTCTTTAATTCTTTGTCAAGATTAATGGAAGCAGACAGTTTATACAGGGAATTACAAAAATATAGTTGGTATTTTTGTGGAGCCAGATTTTAAAAAGGAAAGGATTACTATATTTTGTATGTGTTTTTGTATTGTTTTTCCCATAATTATAATGATATAGAATACCGTTTTAGCGACGTTATACCGTATGACTACTTACACCAATATGTATGTAGTAATTTATAATTTGAAAGTTCTCTTAAGGCATATTTTATTAATTCATTAAATATACAGTAATGCCATACAGTGAGATGCAAAACATAGAACAGATTATTATTATGCCAAGAAAAACAAATGCCAAGAATAATGATACGCCCTTACAATAAATGATATGAATGTTGATTACAGAAAACAGAAGTTCTTAATCCAAATCAGAAAGATATGTACAGAGAAAACCAAACAACCATTTATTTGTCAGAAGACCAGTATCTTTTTAATATTCTGTCATTATGTTCTTTTACTAGTGTAGTGATATTGTAGTAACTTTCCAGTTATTCATGGTGATTAACAGTTCCTTCCCTAATAAAAGTTTTAATAGAAGGCACATTTAGATCATTATGTAGAGTTTGGTTGGTGACATACCATGGAGCATTTGTAATCATTCATAGAATTCTTAATTAGCATATTTGTATTACAGCTAAGTTGAATTGACTCGCACATCCTCAATGCTCCGCTCTTCAAGTCCTTATGAGCTTGGTGACAAGCTTGGTGCTTTAGTACAATACTAATTTGTTCTCTAAAGATCTGACTTTCTGGGCTGTTATTGGGGATCTGATCACTAGCAAGAATTACTGTATCGTCCACAAACGTCCTGGTTGCAATGTTAGCAGTAAATAGTTGAAAGGTCGAATGTATGCAGCACGCACACATCTGGTCTTATTACACTGCCTTGGGGAACTCCCACTTTAAGTTAACTTATGGTAGTTAAGTTTTCTGACTCTTCTTAATTTACTCTTGTTTGAAATTTTTTATCACTTATCGTAAGTATGATTTGAAAATCTTGAAGTAAGATAGAGGCCTTAATGTTTAATTTCTAATAATACTCGTACCAAACCCTTGATATGTTATTAAAGACTTGGCTGACGTCTAAAAAGGTTGATGTGCAAAACTCTATATTTCCAAGTGCTTCATTATACTTATTTATGTACTAAGGGCGTAAAGAGACTTTTATGACCGGAAGCGTTATTTCTAGGAAAAGGCTGTAGGTCCATAAAAATAAGTTACGCCCGCTATACGTACACTATTTTATGCACAGATTACGTTTTTATATCAAATCTATGATTGTGTAAAAATATAATTAAATGAGTACGTATGTACATGAAACCGCTGTGCTTACACTTGCAGTACATTAGTAAATATTCCAAAAAACTTAGTTTCGGCTCAGTTTCAATGTTTCCCCAAGCGTTTATTTATGTGGGGAATCTGTCATAACACCTAATTCCTCACGTTCCTTCCAAAAGGAAGTAATTGAAATACGCCCAATCAACGCGCACTTGTCTAACAAATGCTACCAGTAACTCACTGGTTATAGTGAGGTTGCCTATCCACCCTCTACTAGCTCTCCAGGCTAGTACCGGAGCTATGAACGTGTTCAACTGGCGGGGTCTATCTCAAGAGACGAACCCCTAGTCCAGCATTAGGACTACTTCCACTACGTGGGACTTCACTGTCCGATCGAATCCAACCTCAGATGTGGTGGGATTTAGTTTTGAACGGTTTTGCCACCCCGATTTCCCAGTTATAAGCCTGGTGTGCCCTTGACAGAATTTGTTGTACAACTAGTAGTCCCGCCGGATGCAGAGGGATTCAGTCAATCTTCAGGGTAATCTTCGAAGTAATATCTATTTCAGAGCTTTCAATATTATAGACAAGATGATATATATGGTCGATATGATTTTTTGGATCCTTCTCAGGTTTCGGTATTATTATGTTCTCAGCTATTTGTAATTGCTTTAGTGGTAGTTCTTTTATCATTTTCGATGTTGGATTATCTATACCTGGTTCTTTCTTGGTATTTAACAAACTAGTTTCTGGTATGGACGTTACTTCTTGTTCTATTTAACTTGATTAGGTTGGTAAACATATGGTGTTAATAAGTTTCTAAGATATTTTGCAAAGAGCTCTGCTTTCTTTTCATCACCACGTGACTAGTATCCTACGATAGTCATAGTCAGCTGGAATGACTGTTTCTTAGGAGACTTTATTGGTCTTCAGACACTGTTGTAGAATCGATTCAGACTGGTAACATATTCTTGGAATAATCACTTAATTTCTTAAGTATTGATTTTAATTTGTTACGAATCTATTTAATGTAGTTTTGTCTGCTGGTACGTGAGTTTGTTGCCATTTTGTCCTAGCTCTTCTTTTTTTGGCTATGAGTTGAGCTTTATGTTACGTAGTCTTAAGGCCTGTTGTTTGTTTATCCAGGTTTATTTCTTGGTTCACTTTATGTCTATATTCTTCCCAATTCTTTCTTCTGTTATATACTGATTTCTATGTACGCCAAACATGATAACATTTGCGATTATTATCGGTGAATGAGTCGACGAGAGATCATGACTTGGAATTACATCCATGGATGACGCTGAAATAGTTACGACATAAAAATCTAGAAGATCCTGAATGTGATCTACACCTGAAGCTTTGCCTGTTTTCGATCTTACAGTAAACTTTTTTACTTTGGTAGAATTGGTATGTCAGGCAGTTGCTACGTCCATTTCTTTTACCTATTCCTTACTGACCAACTCATCCCTATTGATAAAAATGGGCAATACCATGGTAATGCTGTAGTAAAAGATTGTGCAGTTCTCTGCCTTTCGATGTGATCAATCGAAATCTTGACAAAATTTTCAACTTCAAACGGCTGTAATTGAAAACTATAGTTTTTTGGATTTTGTGTACATTGATAATTTTGATCTACACACTAGGGACTGCCATTTACCAACATTTTATTACCATTTCTCATAAGGATTCTACCGGGTGCAAAAACTGTTGACTTCGAACGACTGTAATTCGAAAACTATAGTTTTTTAAAATTAGTGCTAATTGACACTTTTGATCTATACGTCAGATAGATAGATAGATAGATAGATAAACATTTATTCTGGTGCCAGTGGCGTTGAATAATAAAATAAAAAACATACATATTAATAAAATAAAATAAAATATTGTGTAAATATAAATAGGATAAAAAACATGTAGTGTATATGATATAAAAGATTATAAAAACATTAAAACATAACATAAACATAAAAAAACATAGATGTAAAACATATTAAAAGAGTAATTAAAGATAATATAGATATGGAGTTTGCATTTCAAACACTAAGCAGTCGCAGTATTTCCAGTATTCCAAAATTCTTCCAGGTTATAAAAGCAGTTGTCAGTCAAATACGATTTTAGTGCACATTTGAATTTTTTAATATTTTCTAAATTTTTGATCTGATCAGGAAGTTTATTAAAAACTTTAACCGACGTAACTTTTTTACTTTGGTAGAATTGGTATGTCAGGCAGTTGCTACGTCCATTTCTTTTACCTATTCCTTACTGACCAACTCATCCCTATTGATCAGGGACCAACTCATCGTCAGGGGCTATTATTTACCAAGAAGGAGAAGTTTCAAGAACTTTGGACAAGAGCCATTTCCCATAAGTATTTTGCAGGATTCTTTGCATCCATTATAGTTCGCTGAACGAAAACCTTCACATTTTGCAGGGCTGTCTTTAATTTCCTTGCATCAAATCATTTACCAAAGTTTTAAGAATTTTGGCCAAGCGTAATTGCTCATAAAAATCTTGCAGGGTTCTTTACATGCCTTAAAGTTCCCTGAACGAAAACCTTCACATTTTGCAGGGATGTCTTTACTTTTCTTGCTCAGCTGATAGTGCTGTGTGACCCTCCACATTTCACACAAGCAAAGGATCTACTGCAATACTAAAACATCTTTTCCGCTGAAGATGAAAGAAAACCAGATTTTATGGAAGAAAGTAAACAGAATACTGTCAATGAATAGGTAATAAGTGAAGAGGATCTAAACCAATCTACCGCGAAGGATTCTACACGGGAAAAGGGGGCACATTAAATAGAGAAAACACGTTTCAAAACGAAATATATAAGAACAAGATGGGAAAACAATCACGTATTTACCTGCAAAACTAACTGAAAGAGCTGATGCGTATAGCCTAGAACTGTTGGCTAACTATACATGTATTTAAAATGATATTGCCATAAAAATCTTCAGGACAAACTATAATATTGCAAAAGGTTTCATTTTATTTTGCGCTACTTTAAAAAACTTCGACACAAAAGAAACAGACAGATTACCACTAACAAGATATTTTTACTGTCATTAATTGCAAAAATGTGAACTCAGTGAATTAATAGTTCCTTTCGAGTGACCAACAACCCAGAGGGCGTTCTTTGAGAGTGATACCGAAAATCATATTTTCCACCGATTAGTTACAGTCTTTTACCTTAGGAACACAGCTAGTGCAGATTTGAAAATCATTTCGCCATCAAATGACTGCAGAAGAAAAAGGCGAAATAAAAAAAATAGATATAAAAATAAGACGTTTCCCAGCCAGCAAACTGACGTCATAATGTCGCCGTTTTTCTACAATAACGACGTCAAATTGTCGTAAAACTCACATCATTATGTCACAGCCCAAAGACGTCAATATAAGACGTCATTAAAACGTCCTAAACGAGGACTAAGACAGGAATTATAAATAAATAGTTGAATATTGGAAATGACATTTATTATATACTATAGTCAAAACATCTCTATATTGTGACCACCTGCTTAATATGACCAGTATTCCTTGGTCCCTGTTAAAATAATATCTTTTTAATGAAACTTGTACGTATTGTACTGTACGTCCAAAAGACGTCGTTTTGAAGACGTCTACGTACGTCCCATTATATGACGGTCTTATGAACATCATTTATTAGTGATATGACGTCGTTGACCAATATTGACTTAAAAATAACGTCATTATAACCTCAGTGTGCTGGCTGGGTTTTGGTTTACGGACCCTTACACTTTTCCAGGACCCACGATTTCTTACTCCTGCATCTTGAGTGATAAATCAAAGCTCTAAATTTATAAAACACTGATTGTAATCTATAGCTTCAAGACTTAATTAAGTAAGAAGCTGAAAATAACCTAAAACGTTTCGAATGGAAAATATAATGTATCCAAATAATGTGGCCATCTGGCAGTTCGAGCAATGGCCGAAGGGCCGGTGGCCAAATGGGCGGGTGGAGCCGGGCGGAGCCACGGACGCAAGTCCGGTACTGAACTGAACTACAAGGAACCCAAAAGTTATTATAAAATGTAATAATTGGGTCTTCTAGTTTCAATCCGTTTAAACTTTAAATGTGGATGAATTTGCAAAGAGAGAAAACTTTATACTATTCTAAGAGCCTTGGTAGTGTATTGTCTAGCGTGCTGGACTTTCACCCAAGCGGGCTAGGTTCGACTCCTGTTACCGGTTTCCAGGTTATGGGTTGTAGCAATTATTATTATTATAAGAGAGTGACCATATGCAAAAATGGAAAATTCAGGAGAAAAGTATGGAACCGGATTTTCGTTAAATTCAACGAAACTTGGCATATTGTTGCATATATATGTTGAACAGCCTTGGTACTTTGGTAGTGTAATGTCTAGCGTGCTGGACTTTCACCCAAGCGGCCCGAGATCGACTCCTGGTGACGGCAGATCTGGTTAAGGTTTTCTGGAGTTTCTCTTAGCTGTGACGCAAATGTGGGATTTGCGCTGTTCCATCTGTAAGTCGGCTGCAGCCGCACGTACTGCCTACGTAATAATAATAATCGCCCCCTTCCTCCCGCACAAACTTATAGCTTCTGGGGCTTCGTTTCCAGGTTATGGGTTGTAGCAATTATTATTATATATAAGTAATAAAATGCGCAAGTCTGAGTCTAGCAGCCTTGACCGTTTGCTCCGCGCATGCGCGCAAACCTTCAAAATTTGCCTATTTTCAAAAGAAGATTACTCGAAAACGGTTCGGTCAATTTTAATGATTTTTTTATGTTAATCCTCAATAGATTCTTGAGAAAATTCGTTACGAACAATTATCCAAAAAGTGGGAATATGCAACAGTAATTCAACGTTAATACATAAGTACAATAATTATAAATAATTTTTTTTTGTAAATATACTTATACTTATTGCATATTTAATTAGTTCAGGTACAAGAATTTAAACAACTTCTCAGACATAAGAATCCAAGGACTACATTCAACGGCGTTAAAAGAATTAAGTATACGCTTAATAAAATTTGATGAAAGAGCTATAGCAAAACACTTGCGGTGTGAACTTAAAAGCCTACCCTTACACTGTGAAAAATTAAAAACATCCATACTTGATGATTATTCGATTGAAATTGAAGAAATAGAATCTAAGCAAGATGAAATGAATAAAGAATTTGAAGATAAAGATATGAATGTTATGGTTATGAGTTAGTCATCTTCGGTTTGTAAGAACTACGCAATTTGTTGCTATCAAATTTTGGGACGGTATAATTTATTAACTGATGCATATCGTATAATATAATTGGTCTAGGTTATAAGTTTCTGTTGACACTTTCTTTCACGCAAGTTGCATGTTTTTAGCGAAGTTTTTCAACTTTGAAATTTATCAAGAACCACTTCAGAAGCTCTATATCTCAAGAACATTTGGAATCTTTTATGTTTATGGTAACAGAAAAAGATATTCTTATGAATTTAGATTTGAACGAAATTATCGATAAAACCACTGCAACGAGTGTACTTAGTTACTTACTTAGTTTATAATTTTCATTTATAATCTATGTTTATAGTGTAGCTTTATACAAATAAATTAAGTTTTTTATAGAAAAACCAGAATTATTTAAAGGTAGCGATGAAGTGACTGATTTTCTACCCCTTGACCGTGGTCCGGTATAATCTGAATGCCCGAGCCGGTTTTTCTTCCTAGTCCGTCACTGGATAATATAGGTATGTATGCGTTTCCAACTCAATACTTTAATCAAAAATATTGTCAAATTTTTCAGAGCGCAAAGAATAAAATTGCTTGAACATGCATTCATAATGGATGGACAGAAATACGAAAATATCTCTAGATTGGAAACCCAAAGAAATCAGATCACAAAAAATATGACTAAATATTATCGTATGTATAGACCTGAAGATGGTGGAGATTAAGAATTAGACTGTAGGGTAGGATTGGTGAGGCCAAAACCCACACAAGGTTTTGAAGAAAAAAAAGAACTCTTTTGATAATTCTGATAAACTCCACCCTACTACACTGTAACTATCATTTCACTTGCTTCCTCGCTGCTTCCACAATATAGCTCTCTAAAGGAAATAGTCGGAGTTCTTTAGCAGGCAAGACAAAACAATTTATTAAGATTTGTAACAAGATTGAATAAGCTTATGATTTCTGATTAATATAAACAATCAATATATAAATATTCAATTTTAAAAAATAAATGCAAACAGTTCTCCTAAATTTCTTGAATCTATTGTCAATACATCTAAATCGATGTCTGATTTTGTTTAGCTAGATCAATGAGTTTGTAGTATGTTTTGTTAAAATACCCTTCTGATAGAAATTCTGTAACTCCAACAGTCATAACATTAAAATAGTTACTTTTTCAAACATACCTACTATTCTTTCGAGCTTAACTATTCTACAATAAAAGCAAACTTAAGAAAAAAGATTTACTTTTTAAAATAAAATTTAATTTAAACTTATTATTATAAATAAATAAAAGTCATAACTATACATTAGTCTCATAAGTATTACAAAATACCCTTTGGATTATCGATATACTGTGTGATAGCAACAAGATCTGTAACAATTTTATTTTCTAAATCTATGTTAAACGCTTTTTCAAATTCTTCCATAGATTTATCGTTCCTTACGTTTATTAATTTAAATTTTTCATTAATATTTTGCAAACTTTTCTTAAAATACAACCAAAATTCCAAACCATCACTTAGAATTCTTGCTAGTGGGGGTTGAATAGGCGTACCATTAATTAAATCATTTTTTAAATCCCAATCCAGTTCTAAAGTTAGTTTTTCTAAAGTACTCAATTTGTTATTTAATTCTTGATTAGATTTATTTAATCGTTCTCTGAAATAAAAAATATACATATTTATAAAATAAATTAAAAATTTGATTCAACTTACACAATTATTTTAATTGCTTGTATATCCTCTTCTATACCATTTAAAATACTAAATTTATAATAATCCCTATTTTCTTCAAATTGTTCCATGTTTATGTATTTCACTCTTAAAAAAAATAGAGTTATTAAAATTTGAATTTAGTTTTCCCGCCCACTTACTTTTCTACATGGCGCAATTGTTCAGCTTGATTACAGAGCGCTGCAGTAACTTTTACAGATTCCTGTAAAGCCGACTTCCATTTCTCTACATGCTCGCCTAAATATTTACAGAGATTAACTACTTTCTTTTGAATTTGGACTTCTAAATCACTCATTATTGAAAAGATTAATTATTAAAATTATTTTAAAGATTATAAGATTATTGTTTATATTTCATATTTAAGAAATGTATCTAACAGGTGGCGACAGCAACACACACCACAGCACGCCTGTTTCAAATTAATGATTTCCCTTTAATTCTTCGTAGGTTCTCGCTCGTATTCGCATGCAAAGTCCCACTTTCGATTGGTCCATTTTTATCAATGCAATGGAAGGGATTCATTCGCTAGAAGTACATCACGCGCGCTAGTTTGAACAATATAAAATTATGAGTTAAAAACGCGAATATATTGTGTACAAATTTCGTGAATGAAAATGAATGGAAAAATCGCTGCCGGTATCACTACCGAAGAGAGTTATGCGCCTGAATTGTTAAATCCGTTCGTGCATCATCTGGAACTAGGTACCACCTACGAGAAGATTAAAGTAAGTCTTTGAAAGGGATGGTAAACAGGGGGTGGATGATATTGTAATGCTTCTCTAGAAATACAGATTAGGGAAATTCAAACATGAGTATTGATCTAATATGTAGATAAACATAAAGGATAAATGGTACTTTTCATCGGTAATCTAATTATATTAATTAATGATTATGATAATCAAATATTTTTATGGATTCAAATTGTTACGATTAGAGAGTTCAAGATAAGGATTCTGGATATTTTGAAGGGTTCAATAAAATTATCTAAAAAATTCTAATTAAATAAAAGATACGTGACTGTCTGGTTGATTTGTTTGTTTTGAACCTTTGGTCCTTCGAACCGAATATCCGGGATGCATATTCTTAATTGACTTTCTTAAGTTTAAAGTGGTTATTCTTTTATATCCATTCATTTTTAACGTATTTATTAACTGTATAAACAAATTATTTTCTTGTTTTTAATTTTTTTGCGTAAAAGTATTTTCTATATTTTCAATTAAAATCAAATGATCAAAAATTTATTTTTATTACAGATTAGGACTTTTCAGAATATGTATATATGGGTTACTAATTAGAAATAATAAATTGAAGAAAAGTGGTTAATTCGATTTGTTTGTTTTGAACCTTTGGTCCTGCAAGCCGAATTGCAAATAAGGGAGAACCGTTTTAGTTGTTACCAAACCTGAGAGTCCAACATTAAAACCAAAATCGTAGATAAATAAATAGTAGGTACCTGTTATATATTACAACATTGATGAAGGCTACATTACTAAATAGTTTCATAAACGTAGGTAGTTCTGCAGCAACTATGCTATGCACTACGAAATGTATGCCAGTTCAGTGTGTCAAGAGTCGCAGAATACTCCTCCGTCCTTCCGGCGTGTAACTAAACTTCTAAAACGCTGCTTGGTAAATTCACTATTGTTTGGCTTGATTGCCCAAACTTTCTTCTATTTGTAAAGCATATAATGATCGTTGCAAATTTTCTATCGTTTAAAAATGAAATTTCCAAGTACATATTTTCAAGTGGCTAGGTCAATAATTTATTTTTGCTTTCCTTATTTCTCTCTTTCTTTAATCATTTTTGGGTAAATTTTGAAAACGCAAGGCTTTTGTTTTGATTTTATTTGTTGGAGATGCAGAATGTTTTGAACTGGTTTAGAGAAAAACTTACTTAATTGTTAATGAGGATTTGTTTTCTTTAGTAAGAGAAAGCTTTTTGTTTATGTCGAGTTCATGCATTCGTACACGATTCAAAACAATTTAATGATCTTGTCAGTAGCGGACTAGAAGGGGGGTCCATTTTTAAACCACTTAAACTACTGTTTAAAGAAAATTGAAGAAAATAATTCCCACCGAACTGGTCTTTTGCTTTTACAAGTAAGAATATTTTTTGCAAAGGTTACTCACTTCGCCTTCGGAAATGTTTCACAAATTCAGAAATATTTCTGATATTTTCAAAAAAATTTGAAATTTATAAAATTCCTTGCAACATTTCTAGATTTTTGATAATTTCACAAATAGCTAAAAATGAACCATTTGTTGTATACATGGTCCTGCGGCATCTTGTTAAATTTATTGAATTTTTGATATGTTGTAGTCCTAGTGGTACTGATCGATGTTTAAATTACTCTCAACATAACCCTACTACGGATTGACCCTACTTGTCTCAAAGGTCACATTCGAAAATACAAAGAAATTCTCGTAACAGCGCTATTGGCTTACAACCCCCCCCTTCCATCAAGTAGGAAGCTTTGGAAATAGCTTGGTCTTCCGGTCAAAAATAATATAAAGACCGTCCATTTGCAAGTTATAGGTCACAGGCAACGGCCCTAAGAAGATCACAACATCTGTTTTTATTTTAACCCCATCAAGTGGGATGTCATTGTAAAGGTCTTGGTCTCCCAATCTAGAATATATAACGGCTATACATCTGCGACCTATAAGCCACAGGTCAGGGCCCCAAAAGGTCACAGTATCTGTTTTTATTCTAACCGACTTTTCCTAGATTCGCCTAAGTTCTACTTAATATTAGTCCCTTTAGATGCGCATTCTACAATTCTTATTGTAGCTAAAAATGTTTGAAAAATACTTTCATTTTGATATCTAGATACAGAAACAGATACATTTAAAATTTTGCATCTAGATTCATTAATAGATACTTACATCTTGCGAGTATCTAGATACAGCTACTATTTATATTTTAAGTAGGTAACCTGTTTTTATAATAATTTTTAATAGTTATAAATGGTAATTTTTAGCTACATCATGATTTTTCAGCATTTTACTGCTCGCTTACAGCTATATAAACAATCTGTACAGTAAAATGTGTTTTTTATGCTGTAAAACTATTTCTAAACATAAAACTTGTTATCTGCAGCCAGTTAATAGTAATAAGCAAGAACCAAAAATCTGCCAACAATTTTCAAAATGGTGGCCGAAACACAAGATTAACCTTAGGGGACTTTTATTAATGTGTTCATTAGAAGGTTTAGTACTACCATTATGGGTTGTAGCAATTATTATTATTATTATTATTATTATTATTATTATTATTATTATTATTATTATAGGGATTACGAAGGCCCTTGCTTGTAATAATCAGTTTTCTTTTATCTCATTGTCGGAACTAAGTATTAGGTATTTGTTATCTTCGTAATGTATTGCTATATACTCTAAAATAATCACATTAGTCGTTACCTATGTATAACATAAAATGGCACACTTGTTTTTAATGCTGACACGATATATCTATTCGTCAAAACGGAAGCGTTGCCAAAAGTTTGTCAATATATTTTAGAGTTGAAACATATTTTATTGTAAAACTTTTTTATAAACAATAAAAAACTAAGTATGCGGTTCGAAAGGATTGAGGAATAAACAATAACATATTATAGAATAATTCTCAAAAGAATTGATCGCCTTATGTTTAATAGATTGCGAAAACAATGAACTAGAATAAACACAGTGGCATTAAGTAAATGATACCATAAGATACATGCTGTAAGATATTATTACTGGTATAGATGTAAGCGATATACCTTCGTTCGGTAGTATTTTATATTTTTGCTCGCAAGGCCAGGTAGCCCGATGGGACTACCTGGTGCCAACCAAAGTGCCACCATTTAGCGTGTGCTACTGAATCCCAACTCGCATGAAAACTGGTTAAAATTTCAATACAACAAATAGTCATGTAGCATCTAGATACCTGTATTTAGATACGTTAGAACACTGTTCCTGATCAGAGCTGATTCACGAAGGGACGGCGTTAGGGTGGAACTAGACGGTGGGTGCCAGCTCACCCTTGCCCATCCTAAAATAATTTGTTCACGTCTACCTATATTGTTTATGTTGTTTTCGAATTTTGAAAAATATGTTGATGATCAAATTCGATTTTGTAGTTTTTAAGCTAATTTTTTAAGGCCATAATCAATCTTGCTGCAATACGATTGTTGCGACCAGATCGCAGACATATAGGATACGGACATGCTTGCTGGACGGAATCAAGCCGTCGATAGATGATGGTGTGGTTTTAGCAATGGTTTTAGCAAAAATACGTTATTTAAAGAAAAACCAAAGAAATGGGAAATCTGAGGAATTAGACTCGACACGATAGATATGCTATCAGTTATCTGTGAATCCACTTTAATCTTGTATTTATTGTTTTTGCTTAACAGGCTTAATAGAACGGGTTTGTGGTTTGATGTTTCTTCTTTGTCTTATAAAATGACAACGCTGGAGCGATTCTTCAAATATCAGTTGATTGTTCGAAGATTTGTACATCAGCTTACTAAACTTTTTCCGTTTGTAAATATGTCTTTACATAGGTGAACGCAGAAACTTGTCCAGGGCGTGGGCAAACCTAGAATGAACGGCATGCTAGGAGGGGGGGGCAAGCCTAGAGAAAAATGGCATATTATACAAAATTTTCAATAAAATTCAAATTGTTCAATTTCCAGGGGAGGGCAAGCGCCCCTCCTTGCCTCCTCCTTCCGGGCGCCTATGTGTCTTTACTGGAAATTGTTTAGTATTAAAAATTACTTTGCTTTATCACCAAATGTGCAGTTACTCACCCCACCCCACCCCCCACTTAAATAATGTTTCGCTTCGCCTTAGCTCTTCTAGAACAAAAATCCTAGCGCAGTTGCTGGTAGCACGATTAACGGACACCCCAATTGATGGAGTTTAAGCAAGACTAGATTACATGTTGTGAACCATTTGTTTCTTCTACTATATTCTTCTCATATCTATGACATTTAACTGCTAGTTGAAGTTATAAACAGATAGAAGATCGACCCTAAAAGGTGAATACAATTTCATAAAATTTCTAACATTATCAAATTTCGCAGAATTTCATGGCAGGTGTTGGAGTATTTCATCAGTGATAAACAAGTAAAGTTGGATATACTAAAGTGGGAAGATTGGATTTAGAGCGGGGGGGAACGGTGGTCTGTGCCGCTAGCTTCAGAAGACGAAAAAACTGTCTAAAACTAAACAATAAATGCCAAAAAGGTGTCAGAGAGCAGACTCCCCCCCTCCCCAGGAGTTGTCCCGGACCTGAAACTTGTCCCTAAAAATGGCCCTAAAAAGAATGGGAGTCTTATGCAGGACTTACGCTACACCCGTCCCGAATTAGTACCAATATTTGCACTGACTAATGAAATCGTCTTTTGTGAAGTAATATTATCAGCTGACACGCCGTTATGAATAATGTCAGTAAAAAAGGCCAGTTAGTTGGCACAAAAGTAATACCTGCTATTGTAATATTTCTGTTCTGATACTTTTAAGTTTTTTAAGTACCATTTTTATTGAAAAAGGAATATTTAAGCCTGTTTTTGCTAATTTCCTGGAAACTGTGCTGAAGGCGCCCATGGGCGTCGATAGGGAGGGGCTAAGGGGGGCGTGGTCTCCTATCAATTTGCCACTTGGGTTTTCTGAATTCACATTAAAAACCGCTGCTGTTTTTCTTGTTGGTAAATATTATTTAGCGTGTTTCTTTTTGTTTCGTACTCATTTTTCCATTGGCCACTAATATACCTACCTAAATGACGCTTATAAACTATAGAGGTTAGATATACATTATTCCAAAAAATTAATGCACCCATTTAATAATTTCTTAATTTCTCATCAATCTGTACATTATTTGCTCACTGACTAACAATTTTTGCTTTAAAATAATTTTTCTATAAAAGAGGAATAATTTGTCTTTTTGTTTCTTTGTAACAAGGTGGCTTTTATTGCACTAAGCGATTAAAATTCAAAAATTATGAAATTGTTGCATAAATAATCTGATTTTAGTATCAGCATTAACTGAGTGTGTGTGTGTGTGTGTGTTTCTTTGGTTACTTTTGCTTTTAACTTTTACACTCTTCTCCATTATGGAACGAGTTACAGGAAATTTGACTGCAGAAGGACGCGCCGAAGTAGTACTTTGAACAAGTGAACAAGGATAGTTAGTAGAAATTATCGAATTGCTGAATGGTCTGGTATAATTTATACAACGGTGTCACAGGTTATACAAAAGTTTAGGTAGACTGGTACTACTCTTTGAACACGTGAACAAGGAAGATATCGATCTACATTTACAATTCAAGGTCGAGGTTTAAAAGTTTCTGTCTTAAGATGTTTTGTAACTGCCAGATCGCGACAAAATCAACTGCAAAAGGTACTTGAATTTCAGATTAATACAGACACTGTTCGTCAGAGATTAAAATCTATATTGTGAAGCTTCAGATCAGTGTTACAGATTTGACCCTGATTAGGAACGGATTTTGTTTACATACTTTACACCCCCCCTCCCATTATGAGAGCAATTGATATAAGCTCAATTAGAGCGTCGTTTACTTATGGGAGTGCTCCCAGTTCTTACTAGTTAGAGCGATGTTATTACTATCCACCAGTTATTCCCTTTCCAGTCACGTACCGGGACTATTTGCATGCTCATCTGTCGGGGACGAGCACCCCTGTTTTTTTTTACTTCCACATGGAAACAAACCCAGATGTCGGCTGAGCTTTAAACAAATGCGCACCCAGTGTTATAGGCCTGATGTGCCCTCGATAGCATCTCGTTAGTCCCTACCAAACCCCAGTACAGTTGCCCAGGAGGTCCCGCGTGGAATGAGGGTGTTTCGAACGCCACGCCATAGAAGTTGAGTAGCAAACATATGTACCTATTCCTGGAGAGCACATAACGAGCTGAATCTCCGGCACCGAGTGCACCAACGGTTTCAGAATAGTCACCGGATGGCCACGCGATACGAGGAACCGTATCGAGTGTCAGTTTTGACAGTGTAACCAAATACTTATCCAGATTGTCATCTCCACGCCTATAGAATTTTGCTATGTAATATACGTAGGAAATACACGAGTTTTTGATTTGACTCTGTTGAGAGAATGTTCTGCGGCCGTCCATATTGCAAGATCCCCAAATGGGCCATTTTTTCTAATTACTTGCCGATTTTTCTTATTTATTTATAATTTCTCGATTGTTTCATAGATTAAAAGGGATCACATATAAAAGCAAAACTCTGATAACTATCGTTAACCGCTAGTCTCGGTGGATTAGTGGTTTGCATGTTTGCTTCATAATCCAAAGATCGCAGGTTCGATCCCCGGCCTAGCTGGTAATTTTTCATAGCGGAGAAAAATTTAAAACATGCCTTCTTTTCGGATAGGAACTAAAACTGTAGGTCCCGTGTCAATGCGATGTTTGGCACGATAAAGATCCCTATTGGGGGTGGAATTCCCCCAGATTCGGCTAAATTCTAGTAGGGTCGGCCAAATGATCATATCAATCGGTGCCATGAGGTACGAAGGATGCTTCGTCATCCTGATTCCTCGCCCAAAAACAAACAAACAAACAACAACTATCGTTAACCATATATGCCAATCGAACAGAACAGCTACCATCACAAATAGTAACCAACACTTTCGGTACAGATTTTGCTGATTGGTACTTAAAATCTTTTCTGTTGCTTATGGTGTAGTATATTCAATCATTTGGAATGGAACAACACAACCTTGTAAAAGTGAACGAATTTGTACCGAATAAGTCTATGGATCTTTCGAGTGGCATCCAAACTTGGAAGCAAATGCCGTATGGTAATCCATTGGCATGTAGCAGACAAATACTTAATTGAAGAAGTTTCCCAATTCTGCTTTCAATTAGTTGAGTAACATTTCCTCTCCAAACTGTGTAACGTTGGTACCATCACATCCGATAACTATTAAATTGTTGGGATTTATTTTTTTGTTTATATAATATTTTAGATAGCCTTTTTATATGTCTTCAGCACTGGCAGTTCCTGATGTTTCAGGACGAACACGACTTCCGTTTACCTGATGAATGATTAGGTCGTCGCGGACCATCACAGTACAAATCCAAAACTTTCGCAATCTTTAGCCTTCCTTTGCATTTGCTATTTTAGTTGCTGTGTAACTTCCCTAGTAGCACACATATATTATATAAATATACGTTTCGACATCCGCCTAAATATTTAGTTAATATATTATTTAAAATATTTCTTTAATATCATTTTAATATTATTTATATATAATATTAATATTTGTCTACGACATTCTGTCGACATAATAATAATAAAATATTTGTTTGATATTCGTTTCAAAATATTAAAAATTTGACACAAATAAGATGTTTATTTAATATGTATATCAATATATTTCTAAATATTTCATTTTCAATATTTTATAAATATCTTCCTAATCTTTTAAATATTTAAAACACATATAATATTATATTTATATTTTTTAAATATTAAAGAAATATTGTGTGCTACTGGGGTTTATAGGCCAGGAAAATTAGACTTGGACTTCTCAAAAATTCCTAACAAGTCAGATGTATACCAACAAGTATACAGCTTTATTTCGAGGTTGTAAACAAGTTCTCAAAAGTCTTGATGCATATCGGGTGTACAAACTTTTTATATGGCGGGAAGTGGAAACAATGTCTTTTTTCTAATTATCTCGAACACTATCAGGTTTTCGGAAAAAGTGGTTAGTATGAAAATTGTTGCTGCTCGTAAAATGTACTATAAAAAGGTTCCATGATTTTGCTTCGTGTAATAAATCGTTTTGAAGAAAAATGAGTGAGAATTTCGAATTGTTGTACTTCTGCAAAACAATGCGTGGACAGGAGCCACACCAACGCGGAGGTAGAAAACTAGGTGTGTTTTTTTAATGTAATATCTTCAGCAGGCCTAATCTACATGTTGTTTGGAATATCGAATAATTATTCTAGTTCCTCCTCAAGTTGTAGATCATTTTCGACTTCCTCTTCCTCGTAATTTTCCTGCATACTATAATTTCTTTGGAGTTGGTGCCCGTTGACACTTTTGATCTACACATTACGGACTATTATTTACCAAAAGCTCAAGAATTTTGGCTAAGAGTTCCCATGAGAATTCTGCGGGTTGATTGTATCAGTACCTTCAGACTCTTATATCACTGAAAGGGTTAGTTATACGAAGAAGGGTCATAGGATCTTTCTTATAGTACATCTTACAAGCAGCAATTTTTATAATGACCACATTTCCCGAAAACCTGATAGTTCTCGAGATAATCGAAAAAAATAGATTTCCCCCCCCCCACATATAAAATAGTTTGCACAGACGATATGCATCAGGATTTTTGAGAGCTTGTTTACAATTTCAAAATAAAGCTGCATATAAAAATCGTCATTCTTCGGCCTAATTTTCCCGGCCTATTTATAGGGACCAGCCATTATCATGACTCTATCCCTGCTTTGATTCATTATGAAAGGCCACGCTTAGATTTCAGAAATTTCTCGTGATTTTACACAGCAACAAACTGCACGACTTAAACCAAGCATCTTTCTGGTGCGGTTTTCCAAGCGGTTTTCGGTCAAACAAAATTTGACCCATGTTGAGACCTTGGGTTCCGGTTAAATATAAAGTTACGCTACTGCATTCTTGAATTTGTGTTTAAATACCAATATACAAGTTTTCTATGCTAGGTCCAAAAAGATTAAAAAGAATTTTGCACCAGCTTACCGGATATTGAATTTCCTGGAAATTGACTGGGAAATAACAGTTTTAGAACTTTTAGGTACTATTCTGATACTCATTTAGGATCAGCTGATAGAAATTTCAAATAGGGTCGGGTTTAGCAGTGTTTTAAAAACCCAGGAATACCAAATTTCAGTACAATTAAAGAAAGTTCATTTTTAAACTGATCACTAACAGCAGTGACAGTGACATAACAAGTACTTGGTGGGTTCCTCTAGTAATTGTTACACCACTGACGCAGAAAGATCCTTTTAAGTTTGAAAATGGAGCTCTGTTCCTAACATCTAATTAAAAATGTCTGCGGCATTTAAATTTTTTTTATTATGTACATTAATACAAGATAAAATATACAGTGTGTCCATAAAGTTGGATCCATATGATAAATTTTTTTTCTAATATTCTGATTGGAAAAAATTTTGTAGGGCAATCAATTTTGCTTCCAGAAATACTTGAAGTACCCCTTGTCAAAGTTGACATTATTTGGTATCTGTCAAAGTGAGTGAGACCATTTGGAAGGAAATTAATTAATAGATCTTCTTCAACTCTAATATTCAGTATAATATTTTAACATAAGCTTGGAATACTTGCGAAAACATTATGGAACAATAGTGTTACGCTGAACGCCGTTAAAGAAGCACTGATGTAATTGATGAATACTTTAGTGCAATTTTAATTGATTGGTTGTTGACGAAGGTATTTTCTGCGGTATTCACGATACGTGCAAGTTGTGCGAATGTTGCCAAAGTTAGTATTGATGATAAGTATTGTTTTGTCTACGCAGATGCGGAAGCGCAGTTCTTCGGACAAGCAAACTGTCATTTGTTACACGAGTAGTACGGAAAGACTTTTCAAATCATTTTTTTATATACGTCCAGAATATATTCTGTAACGAGGTTAGAACGGCTATTCGATGCGAGTTCCGAACGCGAGCATGAGAAATCACGAGCATCGAATTTCTATGCCTCCACAATTTCGGATTTCCCAGCTTGCCGTTATAGCATCTCCAAGAACCTGGAGGACGTTATTGGTGTGATCCAAACGAATGATGGAATGCGACTAAATAACTTGTAGGATACATTAGCATTTTTCGCCTACGAACTGAGGAGAGCGATTTATGCAGTCATGATCTAATCATTACGTCGATGTATTTTATATCATTACCCAGAACAGTAAACTCAGTATTTCTTCAATCATTACGCGGTCAATCAATCTTGTTTCACTTAATATGAGATACCGGCGGTGAATTCCAGCAAACGGTGAATTGAAAGATGCACATTGGTCGGTCAAATAGTTTTTACACTTGATAGTAGGTAGCAAAGTGGTTCCAGGCTTGAAAACCCTATGGTGGTGAAGAAATGTGATACAGAAACCCTGTGGTGATATACGAGTGATACAGAAACCCCTTAGTGATGGGAAGAGACGCGATACAGAACCTCAATTCTTTCCCTACTGACATAAACTTCAGTTTTGTCAGTTAGGCCAGTGTTGTACTATGCTCCTCAATTGTTTTCATAAAAACCTTAACCTACATATCTCACTTTATCCCATATGTAGGTTAACATGAAGCAAGTGAAAATATTTTTATTTTTCTAAATCTAATTAAAAAGTGAGAGTGGAATCTAGACAGGAGATAACTTAAAGTGATGAGATATTCCCAAATGCAGCTTTGTTTGCTTAGACTGCGAAAAAAGGTTAAATGCATCTTCATTTCTTCTGTATACCATGTCAAGTGCAAGATTTCAACTGTCTATCAAACAAAAACGGGAGATTTCCTAATACTTAAGGTGAAAGTTTAAAATTGGACTTTCCATGTTCTAGGTAGCCATTCTGTGAGGGAAAATAGTGAAAGATTGAGGATAACTAAACGGATTTTTTTAAATTGAAATATCCAGGGGAGGAAATTTAACTTCCGGAGAAAAATTTCTCCCGGTTATGTTATTTGTTAGGAACTTGCACTATTTCCTGTATTCGCAATGGTTATCGCTCCTATACCCGTTAACTAATTCTTCAAGACATAACTTCAAGCACGGCTAACAGTAATAAAAGAACTTTAAAGTTACTGTTTTTGCACGATCGAGCAATTTCACACCTTTACTGATTTATACGATTATTACAATACGATAGTAGATTATTATGCTTACAAATTACTGATCGGTAAGTGATTACTTACCGATCGGCAGGCGGTAAGTAAATAAAATATAAATGTACAATTTTTATAGCTTTAAATTAATCTTTTTTATTACTTTAAAAACGCTGAAAATAAATTCAGCACTTGAGCGTGATGAATTTATTGAAAGTCTCTTGATCCTCCTCGTCGTCACTGTTAGTTCCCAATGTTTTTACTGTATTACTTACATAATCACATTATGTATATTATACTACTATATCTTCGTTACCCGCACGGTAAAATTATAATCATCATGACAATTCAATTGGAAGGCGCCAAAGATTGACCTGCATTCTAGCGGAATTTTATTAAATCTAATTATGCGGTAGCACGGCCTCCTCGATTTGTGAGAGACGAAGGGAGACGTTCGTCTCTCAAATCGAGGAGGCCGTGTGCAGTGGAATAATTGTCGGACTGGAAGGTTTGAAGGTTATGTTACAACAAAAGCATGCATCCCATTAGTTGCATACATGATCACCTACCGCATATCTACGTCATTTTTTTTGTTAGAGTCACTGCATCTAGTCACCTAGGCCACGCTGGTCGATCAGAGTAACGCAAACCGCCGCCATATTGGGGCAGAGAAGGGTGATTTTTAATAATGGACAAATTAAAACCACGTTTTACGTGTTTGACATATTAGAGATTTGATCTTTCAGAATAAGAAAAACCTTTTAAAGTAAACGTGGATTTGATTAAATTCAATACAGAACAAATAATGAACAATTTCGTGCTTCGTTTGCCCCAATATGGTGGCAGTTTGCGGTACTCTGGTCGACCAGCTGGCCTAGGTAACTAGATGCAGTGACTCTATTTTTTGTTGCTGTTCAACGCCATCTATATTATTGGCGCGTCACAACTAATCATGATGTACAGGGCCAGTCATTATATTTGACCACCCATTTTTCTTTATTACTATTGAAGATAGAAAACAAAGTTTCATAATATAGGTTGTTCTGTTTTGCCTATTTTTTTTTTAAATGTCATCAAACAGCAATTGCATGCATAGGTCACTCAATACCAAACGTTATATATATTTTTAAATGGAACACCCTATAGATTATTAGATTTTCGAACAACCCTTTTTTCCCTGATTCTAAATATATAATGTTGTATAGGTCTATCATTAATACTTTTTGGCATATTTGACTAACAATGTGAAAATCTCTGTTATGCTTGTCACAATGTGATTAAACTATGGACACAATTACTTTACTGTTTATTGACATTTCTTTAATCAAAATAGGTTATAGAGAGGCTGAAACAGTATATTGTGTTACAAGTGCAGAAAAGTGCCAATTTCACACGAGTGTGAAATTGGCGTTTCTGCATGCGTAGATTTTATACTCGCATTCATATATTTACGTAAAATCTCTGACAATAAATTAAAAGATGTAATGTGAGCAATTTCCACGAGGTTTGAAGGTGTAGAAGCGTACACTCCATTATCCCATCATCGGATTAACTCATTATAAATCTAGAATTTCGAAAACGACAAAAGTAAATATTAAGTTTTTAAAGACAATAGTAATAATACGTTTACAATCTGTATAATTTCAGTCAATCTACTATTTAGTACTCGAGTCAATTTAGTAGTCATTTTCAAAAGTAATTTTTTATAAACAAGTACAATTCAATTGTCAAGGTTATTAATCCCTTTGCTGCGAAATGTAAACATATTTTGACATTGCAGGTATTGTGGATGGCAAGGAAAGATATCTTTAAGTGTACCCATCGCGCATGCACTTGTGAATTATGTAGCAAATTATAAATGCTTTCATTGTTTTTATTGTAATTTAGCAATAATAATGAATAATATTATATTAACAATTATATAATGTAAAAAATTCGTCAATTTTACGTTAATTCAATAACAATTTATAATAACTTTATATAGTAATAATAACTAAGTTATGGTATGTCGTCTCGATAGGACAACGGTAGGAGATCTGGCTTAACAAACAGACGGTCCAGGGCTCGATATCCCGCCGCGCTGGAGTGATACTTTTTCAAGATGGATTTGCATTCAAAATATAATTTAATGTAAAACATCAATTAAACAAAATTAATTAACCTTTATCTAAAATTTATAACTTTTATACTTCAAATAATTAATAATATTGCATATGCTGACATGTATGGCGTTTTAAAAGAACTACTGATCGTGCGATATCATTTCGCAGTGACGTCTGCATGCAATGGCTTTTTGACCTTGACATATGATATCAGAAATGATTGAATTCTAAGTTATGAACGCAAAGTATGACAACAACAATGTACAAATTCATTTAATGAGAGATATATTGGCTTTCCTGAATGATAATAAATACCTATTAGTACATTAATTCCCCGTTTGTCTAAAACCGTCATAAATGAGCTACATTACTTATGTTTTTGATATTCCGAGCTCTCAGCTGTATAATATTATTCATTTTTAGTTCATCAATTATGTTCTCATGTCATCCAAATGTCTTCAATAAGAACTTTCTCCATATTGCTCTTAACCAAAGAGTATTCAAAATTCTTTAAAGGTAGAGCAATTGAATGTATTTTTAAAACATCGGGTAGATAATTATTTATATTGCATATATACATGCATTGCCTATTAATCAAAGAAGTTACTACTTTCACATTCTGATTGCAAGAGAAATTACAGAGGGATCAATCGATTGCAATTAAACATTTTCACCAGGTTATAGATAGAGTGTATATTATACAGGAAAATGTTGTACGTTAATTTAAATTTAAATTTACATTAAAGTGCAGAGCAAATTAAAATAAAGTGCAAAGTAATCTTTTACGGCATTGCTGAGTGCAATGCACTTCTGTGTACTACTTTATATAGAATTGTTTACTTTTTCAATTAAAATCTTATTACAGGTAGTACAAAGAAATATATTTATGTATATATAATGAATCAGATAAAAGATTGAAGTTTGAAAGCCGTTTGAAGTTTCAACGTGGAAATAATTAATTGAGGTTAGTTTCTTGAGTCGCAAATTCGATGCCGAGCTGGTAATTGTTCATAACGGAAAGAAATTTAAAAACATGCCTTTTGTCGGATAAGGAAATCAGGCCGTAGGCCCCGTGTCAATACGGACACAATAATAACACCTACTGGGAGTGGGAATCTCAATTCAGCTATATTCTAGTAGACACCCCGATTCTTCATCAAAAAACAAATAAAAAAAAATCTTTACATTGTACCTTGGTTAGGTTTTTTCTCTAGCAAATGTTGTGCATATAAAAAAGCAAATGTTGTGCATATAAAAAAGCAAAATCTCTTGAACTTGCTAAGGACTTTTTAAATAACGTAAACATTCAATTGATTAAGATATGCATAAATAACAACAGTTTTTTATTTTGAGTTTTTCGGTTCATTACAACTCTGATCAAAAGCAAGTTAGCAACTGGAAGAGTGCTAATGGTAATGGGTGTCTACCCACCAATCAGAAATTCCAAAATACATTAATTTTGTACAAATGACATTCTCAATTTTTTAGAGAAGACTTTTCAAAATTATACGGAAATTCATCTTGTTTATGAACAGCAAAACATGAACACTCGTACGTCCCCAATCACGAAGTGTTTCTCAACGACAACTCATCATCATCATGATCAATTCATGATGTCCATCATGGAACATACTTAGTATGCCAATACACGATATGTCATCTGGTCCTGTTAACGGCGTCTATCTGGATCGTCCTCTCTTTCTTCTTCAGTGCAAGTTCCAATCCAAGGCCCCTCTCTTAATGATGGTTTCGTCAATTTCTATATAAAAGATCTTCAATGGTTTCATTTGAATAAAGATACGCAGTTTGGTCCTAGTGTGCTTGCCCTTACGAAGAAAGTTGCACGAATACGACATTGCCTTTTCAAGTTTGCTGTGAGGCATTATGTGAAGCTCCTCCACTTTTATCAACCGCACTGTCCAGGTAAGTAAAATTATTCATATCCTCGATAGCTTGGCTATAAGAATGGGAGCTTCTTCTTCGACTTGATTAAGAGGCTTATCTTCTGCCCCTTCTCTGTTAAATCTTAGAGCATTGTTTTGCATATATTCATCCATTTTGAACATGAGACACAAATCACCGACAGAAACAAGGTTTTCTAGCCTGCTGATCAAGCTTTTTTTAATACATCTTTTCACGCTCCGAGTTACATTCCTCATACTCGCATCTACGTATTACTATCAAGAACATGATAGGGCGACAAGATGCGAACCGCCTGCACAGATATCGGCTTGAATTCACGACTCTCATGTATGACTCAACATGCTCCACCATATGTTTCTCGGATGAAGTTTGCGTTTTGAGTCGGCAATTCTCGAGGTTTCACTTCCTCTCATACGACATCTGTTGATCGAGTCAAACGCAGAATGCATTAGTTTTTTTGTGACGTCTGAGTATCCTTACAAGCTATTGCAGTCTAAAGTATGACTTTTCTTCGGAAGCTAAGCAGCCACCTCTCCAATCATTAGGCATTTTCCTGTATCTTTTCTAGCTGCAGCATGTTGGACGTAGTGTGTAGTGCCCCTTTTAGTGCCTTTCTAAGTTTCGATCACTGATAGTGTTTGTAAGTTGTTTAAATATCGAGCGAGTCAATATTCCGGGAACGAATTTTCGCCAGCGCTTTAGTTGGGCGATGTTAGTCAGGAGAGTGCCTTCTTTTTGTTCTAACTGGTTGATTTCTCAATATCTGCTTCCTTTCTAAAACTCCTGTGATATTACAAAGTTCCTTATGGTTTTTCATCTGCCTGGTGGGACAGGTTATCTATCCATATTTTCTTGATTTCCGCTTGCACTTCTTTTCACTCCCTGATCATTTTTTTGGATACTTCTTTTATAATTCTGCTTTCTTTACTATTGTTTTTCATACAACTTCATTTTGAGTTATCTTTTCTCAGGTTTGCTGTGTCATCCAGTCTATTTCTTTCTACATTTAAAGTCTGCGAAAACAGATTTAATCTTCACCGATTTTTCTCCGATCAACGTCCTCGTTTCCTATATTGGACAGTGCTTGGAATCAATTCTTCGGATCTATTTTGAAGGCTTCCCGGACATTCCCATTAACCTTCAATTTGCTATCTCATATCGCTTCCTTATCTGCTCTTAAGGTAAAATTAGTAGCTGCAGTAAGATAGTGGTCAATCTCAACGTCTGCACTCCGCTTGTTTTTCACATCCTGCAGTGACCACATTTATCTTCATTAGATTGCCACATGGTCTGTGAGGATCAGATAAGAAGAGCTGGAAGTTTAGTTTTACTAAAGCCATATCGATCCTCTTCGAACGAGGACACTCACAGAACTTGAGGATGAGGATAATCCGCAAAGTAACCCAAAAACATAGCAATATGTCATAGGAAGATGTCCACCGATAAAGAGATGATATGATGCATATCCAATTTATTATTTTCATGATGATTTATTTGTTGTTGAATAAGATTTTTTCCAAGCATTAGTTAAACATATCTAACATATATCTGATTTTGTCCTTATTTTTTGATCTATAGTATTTAATTTAAGTAGTTTTCCAAGACCTGTAGATCTGAAAAACAGAATTCCACCTGGAAACTCGGAGAACTTAAGAACTTTAAAGGCATCGGTATTGAGAAGCTTCGAAAGTTTAAAAGAATCTTAGGAGATCCAAATAGCGGTTCCAGAATTTAACAACTTAAACATTAAGCTTTTAAAGGTTAAGTTTTATAAGCTTGAGATATGTTTGTAGTTAGACAGTGCTATCCTTTTTGATTTCGAGACTCCAACGTATCTAGACATCCAGATACTTAATAGTACTAAGAACTTTAATAACATGAACACTTCGTGATAATAAACGGACATAAACAGAACAGAATAGAACTATAAACAGAGTGTTTTCTAAGTCTTTTCCATTAATTCTTGAGATCATTTTTTGAAACAGTGTTCTGGTAGATGTACATTGTACACTGTACAGCCTCGGAGGTCTTGGTTCGGAGATACGTACGAGGGTGGTCTGAAAAGTTTCCGACCTAACAAAGATACAAGACATTTTTTCTTTAAATTTATTTTTATTTTTCTACATAGTCTCCTTGTAAGTCTACAGACTTCTCGCAACGATGCTCCCATCTCTTTAACCCGTCCAAATAGTACTCGGCGTTTTTCTCTGCAAAATAATTGTTCACGAAGGTGATTGCCTCTGATTTGACGAAAATCTCTGTCCTCCGAGCGCAAGTTTTAGATGAGGGAACAAAAAGAAGTCGCTTGGGGCTAGATCTGGTGAGTCAGGAGGATGGTCAAGCAGTTCCAACAGTAATTCGTGGATTTTCGCCATGGCAACCGCGGAGGTGTGAGAACTATTGTCTTGGTGAAACAGGATTTTCTTTTTCTGCAAATGTGGCCGATTTTCCGCAATTTCTGCCTTCAGCTTGTCAAGTAATGATGCGTAGTATGCTCCTGTAATGGTTTTTCCTGTTTGAAGATAATCGATTAAGATAACTACATGACTATCCCAAAAAACAGTCGCCATCACTTTCCCAGCCAACATAACAGTTTTTGCTTTTTTTGGAGCCGATTCCCCCTTTGGTGAACTTTAGCGATGTTATCGTCAGTGGTTGCAGTTTTTGGACGTCCCGAACTTCATCGTCTCCCAAGCTGGTACGGCCACGTTTAAATTGAGCTGCCCAAAATTTCACTGTGGTAAATGATGGCGCAGAGTCCCCATACACAGAGTCCAACTCATCTTTGATTTGCGTAGGCGTATTGCCTTTCAAAAACAAATATTTAATGACAGCTCGATACTCGATTTTTTCCATTTTCACAAAAACACTCACATCGACTCACTCAAACGATTGTCAAATAACAACTGCGCGTCCAAAATGGCTGAAATTTTGGTGAGTACCTCAAAAGATGCACAACTACATTCCCTAGCTTTTATTGACGAGTGCTGCCATCTTCACGTTAAGGTCGGAAACTTTTCAGACCATCCTCGTATATGGCATTAAGAATTCTATATTCAACTTGCCTGCTTTTACTTATACCCCTGAAATTAAGGTAACATGGGATAGTTAATCTAACTACTATAACTACTACTGTACTAAATTTGCCAAAACTTCACAAATGTCAATATTTGGTGAAAATACATGGATAGGAATTTTTGTAGAAACTTGGACTTCAAAAAGCAGTTTTTGGGAAGATAGGCTTTAAGAATAATAAATTCATCATCATTGCTTAATAGTATATTATTCAATGAGCGGTAAAGAAGGCAATAACTCACGCGGATGATTTTGCGACACGAGACGTTAGTCGAGTGGCGTAATCATCCAAGTGACTTGTTGCCCTTTGCAGCGATTTGAATACTATGCTTTATCTACGACCATAACATTTTCTGTTAAACATAATTTTATTAAGAGTAATAAGTTCAATACTAATGCACGCTGTCAAATTTTTAATTTATTTGACATTTGTTTAAAACAAAACAAGATAGGTATTATGATTCCGTACGGTTGCTATAAAAATACGATAGTCTGTGAGTTATTATAACTCACGCTTGTAACTCACACATCGTAGTTATCTATGCAATTATTCATCAAAAATCATTGAATAAAGACTATATAATCCAATGGGAGTAGATAAATATCTTTTTTTTACTTAAAATAAGGGAGCTGCTAGTTTCACTTCTATAAATTGCAGGTGACTCTTAGGAACTTTTAAACAGTTTTTTCCACATTTTCCATAACGAAGATGCGGTAGTGAACTAAGTAGAAGAATTGAAACATTTTGAGGCTATGATTAATAAAAATGTATTGGAAGAGAAGGAAATTAAGTTTATAATTCAAAAAAGCCAAAAAGTGCATGATAACCTTAACTCACTGGATAAAAATAAGTTATGATGGAATCAGTCCTGCTGTATAGCTGTGACTATAGGTGACTATAGGTATGACTAATTACAACAGAAATGAAACAAACACTACAAGCTGTACAAATAATTACCATTGTGACAAACTGTACAGATTACCTTAGATGCAGTGGACGAACATCTAGTTTACAAAGAAGAACCAATTTCAAAGTTAGAAGTCAAATTAAATGACTGAAACCTCGCTAGACAGAACAGAGGGTAGGAATTTAAAATGTTTTAATCACTTAATGAGGATATCCAGGAGTGTCTGTCCAAGTTGGATATTTCAATGTACCTGCTGTACAAAGAAGAAAAAATAGTATAGGTTTCGTGACGCCCTGTACCGCTTTGCTTTTGTGTCATCATGTATAGTTTCTTTGGCGATTTTTGCATTCTCCCTACTTTAGTTGCCATTTGTCAAAAGTATTTGCTTTTTCGATAAGACGTTGTTACTTCTTTATAGGTTGCTGTTTGGATAGCTTCGTGAAGAATCTTCTAAGTGGCATCGCCTTAGTGAATTACGTTTTCCTTTCGTTGTATTAGTAATGTAATTCTGTGTGGTGTAATTTTCTATTTGTTTTGGAAGCCTTCGGGGATTTTACACTATAATTCTTTTGAGGTTATGAACACATTTTCTTAAGCTTGTAAAAATTACGGTATTTATTACGTTCATTTCATATAGTTGTATTATTTTATGCAGGAATAATATACTAATTTCCGCACTTTTCGACGGTTTGACAATTCTTCGAGCCCGCCTGTCAACTGAGGTAATTGTTTGAATGCTTACGACCTGCGTATTTGGTAATTGATTTATCTGTTGTAGGCCTTTCTTTTAAGTTTCTCTCTCCTCTTCTTACTTATCTTTCGATGGATAATCTTAAACCTTTTATTATCTGAAATTTGGTCGCTCGCTCTCAATGCCCTTGAGCGATGTTACGCACAACTGTGGCATTCCTTCTTACTCGACACCTGGAGAATTTGAACTAAAGTTGAAGAACGTAGAGCAATCGTAAGTTGATAAGTCAGCCACCTTTTGTGCACTTTTCCATCCGTGCATCCCCAGTATGAGTAACACTTAGGTATTGTACCTACATATAAACTTTGTTAGAATTTAGCCATACGAGTGCGCCCACTTATTTTAACATTCGTGAAAAGTACCTATTTCTTATTTACTTGTGACATTTCCGATTGTACAATCAAGGTGAACCTGTAGACGCGTTAACGTTCGTAAACTTTTGTGTTACCCTGATTTATTAATTCTACTTAAACAAGTTACCAATAAATATTCCACTTATATAAATTCATTAGCTTCGAGTCTACTACATTAGAAGTAGTCGCAAATGTGTAGTGGTTTACAGTAGTAAACTCTGGAGCTATTTTCGTCGACTCTTGCTACCCGTTGCAGAAGATATCTTGTGAGACCCACGACCTCACACTGGTTAGCTGATTGACGACATAGTTAACTACGGTTAAAGGTTATTAATGATGTCCAATTTTGTTACTTGGATCATATTGGTCCTCATACCAGCCTGTTGTTCTACACAAACGTCGCTTTACTTGCTGAACTGTCATCTACTACTTGAGATTTTATCTCTATTTCATAAATAATTCTTCACTACTTTATATGTGTTTAGTAATAGCTAATGAATTAGTTCCATTCAAGTTAGCAAAGTACTTTTCAATAAGTCATTTCCTAATTGGCAACACCATTGCCAAATTGGGGTACTGTTTTATTGAATAATATTTCAAGAGGTTACGTTTGAATGATTAATACCCTAATTTCGTTCGTTCCACGATCAATCTTCTACCTTTTTGTAAATTAATTTTCATTCCTCCCTTATCTCGTTCGATTAAATCATATTTTGATCGAAGTAACTATGCTTGCTGATATTTTCATTTCCAATAGCTTGGCTTTTTCATTTTCATATCTGAGTGAGATGTTTGTAATTGAAATTTCGTAGACTGACGCCCTGAATAAATCAAAACCAAAGTCTGACTGAGATTCAATGCTTTCATGAATAATAAATAAGTAATAATAAATGAGGAACTACTTCACAGGTTTCAGTCTAATAACAATTTCATTTAAGTCCTTATTAATGTGATTGATTTATTGATGTTCTTTCATTGTTCAATGAATTAATTATGCACTTATATTTAGTAGAAAAGGGTTATCAAGAGAAACCATTTTTTACTTTATTTTTATTTAGCAGAACTGTATTAAAGATTCTTTTGCATTCTGAGAGGAACACTCAATAAATTCCCAGGCACATTTATAATAGTACATTAAAGAACAGTTTCATAAGGCAAGATTTATTGCACGAGTCTAAATTTAGAAAACGAGCCGCCTGCGACGAGTTTTCTAAAGGACGAGTGCAATAATGACTTATGAAACGAGTTTTTATGCTATTTTTTCTATTTTGCGTCTTTTATTCCCTTTTTAAATTAAAAAATTTCAATTCCAAAATATAGGGATTTTTGTGGTAGTTGACAACACTGATGTGACATTTGAAAATTCATTGATTGACACAGAAAATTGAGTGAAGTTTGTGTCAATTTTTTGTTTTTTCCAATATTTTTCAATGCTACCAACTTTGAAAAAGTTGGGCTATTCAAGCACTCAAATGAGCTATTAACGCACTGTTTTGGGTGCTTTAACAGCTTTTTTGTACTTTGCGTTTATATCAAGGCTCGTTCAGAACCGAAAGTAGTGCTGAACTAGCTCATTTGAGTTTCGAATTAGAACTAGTGTAATTTAGTTTTTCGAGGTTGTCAGTCATGAACCATAACAAATGAAATGTCATTGAAATCATTGTTAAATTAAAATTTGAATTTTCAAATGTCAAAATTTGACATTTATCGATTGTTGGTACCAACCACGATAAAATTCCCCAAATTTTAAAAGTGCGAATTTTTATTTTAAAACGGATAAAATTAGTAAAAAAGAGGTGCAAAGTACAAAAAATAGTATTTATATAGTATATATAAAAATAGTAGAACTCGTTTTATAAGACATTTATTGCACTTATGCTTTAAAAACTCCCGCTACGCGGTCGTTTTTTAAACTAGCATTCGTGCAATAAATCATGTCGTATAAAACTTGTTCTTTAATATACTATATTATAGACGCAAAATACAACTTGGTTATGTACAGTCCGAGTATAAAGTCTAAAACTATGAAAATAAATCTTTTATTAAATGTTTTTGAAAAAATCCTGAAACACGTCGATTTTTATCTTAAAGGGGACATATTTTAGTGTAATTGTTATTTGTAGATTGTCTTTTGTTTTTGAGTTATGGCGATACCGAAAATTTTTCTAAATGGAAAGCCTAGTTTTTTATGATGGATTTGGAAAGATAATGCAATCCTAAGACCAAATATGCTAAAAAGTATGATACTGTATCAAAAAATTTTCGAGATAATTGCTTTTGAAGTTTTAAAACAAAGATTGAACAACAAGAGTTCAAATAAGAGTTAAACAATCAAGTAGTTATGTAACAATTGAGTTAGCATTAAAATTATGACAGTTCTTTATAGAATTTTCAATTTTTTTTATTAAAACTTGGAACTCTTCATTGGCATTCGATTTTTGTTTTAAAACTTTAAAAGCAACTATCTCAAATAGCCATAACTTAAAAACAAAAGACAATCTACAAATAACAATTACACTAAAATATGTCGCATTTGAGATAAAAATCGACGTTTTCCAGGATTTTTTTCAAAAACATTTAATAGAAGATTTATTTCGATAGTTTGAGACTTTATACTCGCACTGTATATTGTACCTATTTATTGTAACATAATCTTAGCAGTTTGTTTATCTTTCTTGTATATACTTTTGATAATTATGCTTGGTATCAAAAGGATCCCCGCGATCGATGGATCCCCCGCGGAGATTTGAACACACGACAATTAGACGCGAAGATTTAAACTCGCGACAATTGGACGCATGAGAAAAATGGACGTTAACCCCTGAGTATAACAAAGAAATTCTTTTTCCTACGACCCCATACGAAAGTGAACAATAACAAACGCTACTAATTATAACACACTATAGAAAGTGAGTCTTATAACATAAAAATCCCAAAGCACTAACAATGTAGCAACATTAATGCAACAAAAACGAAGATAATGGCAAATAATAAACAGTTTTGAAGAACTCACTAGCAGTTCATGACATTAAACAATTTTATTACAATTGCCAAATTTTGTTAAACAATCTATTTTTTTGTTTTAAGTTAAAAACATGACTACTAGATAAGCAACAGACAGTAAAATGTATGATAATTTGCGGCTTAAGAAGAACAAGTCACGATATCTCTAAAAATATTGGTTTCAGGTATAGGGCATATTTGCAAAAAAGTGTGGTGAATTGATGTACCGGTTTAGAAATAAAATAATATACAGGGTGATCCATTTAAAAAAATTGAGAAAAATATCGTTGAAATGTATAAATTTCGTGCATTTATAAAAAACACCCTGTACATTATAATTAATTTTTAATAGCGTCATTTAGGTACAACTCTGGATTACATAAATGCAAAATATGTTTAGTTTATTTGTTTTAAGAGGAATACAATAACTTATGTATTTCATTATCGTAGACAGCGAGCAGATTTCTGACATTTCTATGAATAAGTTGGCAACGCTGCAATGAAAATTAAAAACCAAAGATCGTTAGAAAGAGAATTCTATGTTAAATTTAAATATGTAAAAATATATAGGGTTTTCCATTTAAAAAATCAGCTTTTTCTTTGCTATACTTTTGTGACACACCCTGTATACACGAGAATACTTTCTAAATATCCATCATGGTACCCCATTAACATTGGACACCATAAGTCTTTAACTAAATCAATAGTATAGGCATAGGAGAAGAGTCCCGCACTAAATGGACACCCTGTATATGCAATAGCGGGTGTATTATGCAACGAATTTCTACTATGCAACGAGTGGTTGACCAATGAGAGTCAAGAATAACGAGCTGTTGACCAATGAGAGTAAAAATATCAGATGGTTGCGTGGGAACGAGCTAAAATTAGTATGAAATAAATAAAGATTATTAAAAAGTTTCACAATATTTATTAAAATATAACCTGACAATATTGTTTCGACAGCTAAGCTGTCATTATCAAAGGTAATATAAATATAAACAAACACGTCGCTAAGATATATACAAAAATAGGTAACTAGATAAAAATAATAATCAGAATTAAATATCTAACACTTCCAGTAACGCAGAATTACTGAGCTCAAGTTGTTCATTCGTTAAAGGTACCCTGAGTTTGTGTTTGTATATCTCAAAGGCTTCTAAAATGTCTAATTTGCGTTTGTTATTACAAAAATGTAGGAATTTAATATTATTTTGAGGAGTCATTGTGTGATTTTGTTCTAAAAGGTGTTTGGCGTAATTAGATTTTTCAGGATGTTTATTTTTGTAATGACGTACTTGTTCTTTATATCTTATGTGAAAATTTCTAAGTGTTTGCCCAATATATACCGAACTACAAAAAGAACAATTTAAACGGTAAATGCCCGATTTCATGATATCATGTGTTCTGTCTTTAGCATTAAATAAAAATGAAGAAGTGTTAGTGTTGGTTTTAAATGTTATTTTATAATTACTGGTTTTTCTTAGTATATGTGCAATTCTTTCTGATATTTTGCCAAAATATGGTATAGATATGTAATTTGTGTCTTCTGTTTCATTGTCAATGGGATATATTCTTTTGATAGCTAACCTATAATCTTTTTGTTTAATTAAAGTGTCAATTATGTTCGGATTGTAATGATTTGCATGTGCTAGTTGTTTAATGGTTGATATCTCTTTGCTAAAATCTGGCTTTGTTAGTGAAATAGTTAAAGCTCTGTGTACTAATGATGTGTAGGCTGCTATTTTATGTGCTTTATGGTGACAAGATTCATTTGGTATTGTTATGTCCGTTTGTGTTGGTTTTCTGTATTCTGGAAAATTTAAATAGATTGTCTGTGTTAATCTTGATAGTTAAGTCAGGAAGTTTATAGCCTTGTTTTGTTCTGTTTCTAGTGTAAAATTTATGTTTTGGTGGATACTATTAATAAGAATTAAAAATTCATTGATAACCTCAAAAGAACTGTCAAAACAAGCTAAAATGTCATCAACATAACGAAACCAAAAGATAATGGGCCGTATTCACATCCCACTATTAAGCTAATAGCATGTTTAATTACCGTGGCGACCAATTCTAACCTTTTCCCACCTATTAGAATTAGATAAAGCTATCTCTTTTTTTTTGTTGATCTTAATTTAACTTTAGTTAAATATACCTTTAATAGTGGCATGAGAATACGGCCCAATGTGTTGTTTGTAGAGAGGTTTAATTCAAATATTTGATCTTCGAACTTGTCCATAAATATGTTAGCTAATAGAGAACTAAACTCAGGGTACCTTTAATGAATGAACAACTTGAGCTCAGTAATTCTCCGTTACTGGAAGTAACTCCGTTACTTAATTCTGATTATTATTATTTTTATCTAGTTACGTATTTTTGTATCTACCTTAGCGACGTGTTTGTTTATATTTATATTACATTTGATAATGACAGCTTAGCTGTCGAAACAATATTGTCAGGTTATATTTTAATAAATACTGTGAAACTTTTTAATAATCTTTATTTATTTCATGATTATGGAGTTCCACAAAGTAAGGGTGGAAACAATAAATAAAATTAGTATATTTGTCATCGTCACGCAGTAATAATAAATATTAATGTGTGAGCAACGGAATTTTGATTAAGAGTTGGCCTTGAAAAAAAGACATAGACATATCGGTCATGTGAAATTTTGAATCGTTTGAATTAGTTTAATTAAACTGACAGTTTTTGAAGAGAGCTGTCTGATTAACTGTTTTGAAAAAATCAGTTTTTAATAATGGCATTTATTATTTAATGAAGTACAAAAGAGAAATATGGTAGAAATTCTTTATTATGTATTATTATTAATATATTATTTAAAATTTAGCTATTTAAATAGCTCTGTTGCAATGTGTATAATCACCAGTACAATGAGCATATTATTCGGTCTAATCTAGGAGAATTTCATTTTACTGACATTTAAAAATTATAAAATCTAGTATTCTACTTAAAATGATCATAAAGATTACCACGAATATTAAACTTATATCTGTCAAAATTACAATCACCATTAACATACAACAGATCAAAAACAACCGCTAAAAACTACGTCATCAGCTACAGCATATCGAAGACATTGTGCTGTGGTACAACGCCATCTATCGCGTTTATTGGCGCGTCCCAATTGTTTTAACAAATTATTCTTATTGGCAGTTTTATTAAATATTAATTTAAAGAAATTCTGATTGTATTATTTGGTGCTTTTATTTATCAATTTCGTAGTCTGTTTTAAAAAGTAATAATTAAATTCGTCGCGAATGTTTATAACACAACAAGAATTAGCAAAAATTATAAGTTGCGCAGAAAAGCCCTTGTCTGATCGTCACCCAGTTTACAGTTTGAGGTTACACCTTATAACAGTTTTAGTCCAGTTAGTAGTAACAAATCGTTACGGTCGAAGAAAAAATAGTGTATACAACTCGCACATTATTCGTATGAATTCGTCATGCTCTTGTATTAATAACCATCATTATGTGCTTGTTGCATAATATACTATTAATTAAAGTTTAATTGTTATTTTAGCTATCAAAACGAAATATCTAGTACATTATACCTAACCTAACCTCACTAAATGAAGATTTTTGATGCAAGTTCATCAAGGTTAAAAACAGCGATGCAGCTGGGAGGAAAATTTCTATTCAGTATATTTTTTTTCTTTTTAAATAAACGATAACAATCCTACTTTTTGAAGATTTTAAAGCAAAGATTTTTATGGTTAGGTTTGACAAAAAACATCACAGTTGAAGTTTAATTTTTTTTACACCATTTATTTTCAGAACATAAAGTTTAATTATTTAAACAATTTACTTTTACAATATGAATAATTTATTTATTCAGTAGCGTATTTAGGGGTGCTAACTGGTTGGAGCTTCCCTCCACCCCGAAAATCTTTTAATACTCCAGAGCATTTATGTCAAAATATATGTTACGTGAAAATCTAAGTATTTTGATTCGAAATTTTTATAGAGTAGCCCAGCCCCCCTCTCCAAGAAAAGTTTTTATATGCCCCACTGAATAATTATAACGAAACTTCTATCAAAACATTTCCAGAAAAATAAAATTAAGCTATCAAGACAAATTGTTTAAGGAATTAAACTTTATGTTTTAAAAATAAATGGTTTCCGAAAATTAAACTTAAATGTGATTTTTTGTAAACCTAATAATAAAAAATTGCTTTAATATTAAATATTAAAATATTATCAAATATTTAAAATTCGAGGGTCGTAGGAAAAATGTTGTACATTACACATTGGAAAGTTACTTTTCTGAACTCGTGTGATTTTTGCACTCGGTGTAATTCCCACTCGTGCGTGCAAAAAGTATTATTTTCCACACTAGTAATGTCATATACTAATATTGATTCAGTTATATGTCATAACTTCCACAACCATCTTTAATTCTTAAAGTTAAAGGTTCTGTGGAGAAGCTCAGCTTTATTATGGAATATTAATCAGAAGCACATGAAATCAAAAAGGTTAAGGGTAGGGACAAATATGTAAAAGCAAGAATCCATCCCAAAGTACATTTTGTACTGAAGCTTGATTAGGATCACATGAATGGAAAGAGGTTAGGATGCCAAACAAACATGAAAAAGCGAAAACCTTATTGTGAAATGTATATTAAGATCACACGAATTCACAAAAAATTGTGAAAAATAAAGGTCCATCCCAAACAAATCTCAATCAAAGTTTTCATTAAGATTACGTAAACGGAAAGAGGTTAAGACGGGATGGGACAACTGCACGCGGTTAAGTGGACCCGACCAAATGGGCGCTAGACAAGTGGGCGCAGGGACAGCTGGACGCAGAGACAACTAAGCGCGAAAATCAACTAAGTATACAGATTATATTAAAATGAATCTGAAAGAGTAAAGGTGTCTAATTATATTTGCAGGATTAAAATAACATCATATATTTTTTAATGATTTGGTCAATATCTTTCAGACTTTTTCTATAGGCAGACATTCTAATTTAATTTTTTTTTGTATGTGTTCGGCTTTGCTATCTGCCTTGGTGCAGACAAAAAGAAATTAATTTGATTTACATGCCATGCACTGCAGCCATAAATCAAGTAGCTATGTAACAATTGACTTAGCATAACAATAATTGTCAGTTTTAATACCACGAGAGCAAACGAAAATAATCGATTATACCTACCGAGCGACGAGACGTATTCTGCGAAACACCACGACAGCGTAGCTGGAGTGGTGTTTTAAGGAATACGTCGTGTCGCGAGGTAGGTATAAGATTATTTTCGGTTGCTCTAGTGGTATTCGATACGATTATATAACAAATAAAATTTAGAATCAACTATTATTTTTGCTTTCAAAAGCGATGCTTTTTTGACAGATTAATTTAATTTATTGCATGCACAGGTATGTCGATGACTTCAAAATAATTGTTACTCTGACAACGATTGCTTGAACCAATAGTGTTGCAGGCTTGGAAATACCGAAACGATTATACAACGTCGTGAAGCGTATATTCACTTATCTATATGTGGTAACTAGGATAATTCGCAACTACTATTGGCTAATTTTATTATGAGTTGTATAATCATAATTATTATGACAGTTCTTCACAGATTTTCTTAATTTTTTTTAATTAAAACTTGGAACTCTTGATTCGATTTCTGTTTTAACACTTTAAAAGCAATTATCTCGATACAAATACAGTATTATACTTTTTAGCATTTTTGGTCTTAGAATTTCATGCTCTTTCCAAATTCATCAGAAAAAGATTTTCGTTATCGCCAGAACTCCTGAACAAAAGATAATCTACAAATAACAAATTACACTAAAGTATGTCTCATTTAAGATAAAAATTGACATGTCTGAAGATTTTTCAAAAAGATTTGTTTCATTGTACATTTATGTTTCACTTGCATATTATTTGTTGTTTATACCTGTGATACCAACTATAATACACAAGTCCATAACAACCAGGGCATTACAAGCGGGTATTGTAAGTGTATATATATATATAGCCTTGGTAGTGTAATGCCTGGCGTGCCGGGCTTTCACCCAAGCGGCCCGCGATCGACTCCCGGCGCCGGCAGATCTGGTTAAGGTTTTCTGCAGTTTTCCTTAGCTGTGACACAAATGTGGGATTTGCGCTGTTCCATCTGTAAGTCGGCTGCAGCCGCACATTGGGCCTACATAATAATAATAATCGCCCCCACCCTCCCGCACAAGCTTATAGCTTCTGGGGCCTTGGTTTAGGCTATGGGTTGTAGTAGTTATTATTATTATGATTTACAATGCCCGCTCATGTTTACTTTCGCAATCGGAGCCGGCATTACGTTCAATAGCAATGTGGATCATTAGACCAAAAACTATATGTTTACGTAATAAAGTATTACAACACAACAAATAACATGAGTATTTGCAACGTAGTTTCTGAGCGCGTAATCCACCAATTCTTTTTTGCCGATTTATGCAGAAATTCCTTAGATAAAATTAACTTAATCATTTTGATGACATGTGCTATTAAGATTTTTTTTGTTTTCATGTTGGTAAATAACCAACAGCAAAAATATTTGAATTTAAAATTTTATATCTCTATTTAACTTTTACAAATTGAATAAAAGTTGTTACCATCCCACAAACATAAAAGTTATTAGTTTTATAAATATAAACAACGCCAACAATTATAAATTAAAATTAATTAAATCGTGTATGCGCCACGAGCGTTACTAGATGATAATGCCCATTGGGCGACTTTACATCATCACCCTCTTGCAATTATCATTTCTAACGTCCTTAGTACATAAATAACTATTTGAATTGACTTTATATTAATAGACAATTTATTATGTATTGAAAGTGATTGCAATGTTGTTATTTTGATTTTACGAATAATATAACTATTTTTCTGGTTAGAAACATTTTAATGTAGCATCTATACTTAATATAAATTTTCGCGGCCAGTTGTCTTTGCGTCCACTTGTATCACGTCAAGTTGTTTCTGCGTCAGGTGTCCCTGCGCCCATTTATCTCTCGCCCTGTTGGCCACGCCCACTTGACAGTGTCAAGTTGTCCTAGACCGAAGTTAGGATACTAGCAAACTTTAATATGGAACTTTAAGCAGGACCACATGAAATCCAAGAGGTTAGAATACGAACAAATTTGTAAAAGCGAAAATTCATCCCAATGCACACCTTGTATAAAATCTCTATTAGGATTACATAAATAGGAAGAGGTTAGTGTACTAAACCAACTTGAAAAAAGCAAAAATCTTTCCAAAAGCTGCTCTATTAAAGTATTTTTACCAGGATCACAAGAATTCGAAAAAGTTAGGGTACAAACAAATTGGTAAAATCCAAAATCCATCCAAAACTCATTTTGTGCAAAACTCTAATTAGGGTTACATTAATGGAAGGAGGTTAGCATAGGAACAAACATAAAAGTTAGCCAAAAGTAGCTTTGTTATAAAATTTTGATCGAGATCACAGGAATTCAAAAAGATTACGGTATGAACAAATTAGGTTAAGATACGAACAAATTTAAAAAGCAAAAATACCTCCCAATGCATATTGTGTATAAAATTTGTATTAGGATCATATGAACTGAGAGAGTGTTTCATTGGATCGCAGGAATTTAAAGAGGTTAGGGTACGAACTTTGTAAAAGCAAAATCCATACCAAAGCACATTTTGTACTAAATTTGATTAAGTTTCGATATCTAAAACTATGCAATGTTAATGGTTATTTACGATACCATTTAGAATTTGTTACCAAACTGTTTGTTCTATATATAGCTACATGTTATATACAATAAACTTGGGCTTGTAACATTTAAAATAAATAAATATGCAGGCATATTTAAAAAAGAGTAAATGAAATAGAGTTTTGTTTGTTATTCATGCAGATGCTCAGAAACGTGCCTTACTTATACGTGACTTATTCTTCTTTTACAATATACTACACCTTGTGCCTTTTAAGAAAATGAAATCGTATTTTCTTATTTCAATTTTTGTTTTCACTAAAATATCAATACATGCTTTACCTGACTAACATGGAACAAAATGCATAGATGTTTAAACGATTTGTTGTTCGTATGATGTGTCCAATTGCCGTGCATCAATTATCGTATGCATCCAATTGTCGCGCGTTCTATTGCCGCGTGTCCAAATGTCTGCGTCATGTTGGCGTAAAATCACTTGGGAATATCAAATGATAAGTTTATATACAATATTGAAAATCCAGAAATAGTTTTGAAAATGTTATTCAATGCATAGAGCTTGTAAAAGTCAATCTTACTATTTGGGAAGGAGGAGGGATCTGGCAATTCTCTAGTTCGCCAGATTAATTGCTAAGAACAACGGCAGTTGGTTGTTGTAGTACAAAATACAAAAAAAAGTTTGCTGATTAGATGTCAAACCGAAACAGGTACGATAGGCCGATAGATACACATATGTACATGCACTCGATATGATGTATGTATACATACATGAATATCATGTTTAGGTAATTTCGAGAGTATTGCTGATAGCAGAGGCGGTATCACCGTAACAATTGTCAATATTTATCAAATAGTGTCGACATGATAATATGTTTACCTACCCAAGCAGAGCTATATTATAATTTATACCTGTTTGCTTTGATGCAAGAACTAAACGGGCAAACATCATTTGCAGCAAACGGTTTTAACAAATCGGGTCAGTGAACAAATAACATGAAGATGAATGGTGAGTTATTGGTTATTGATTGGTAATGAGATGCTTTCGCAGTTCTAATACATCTGCGATTATGCAAGTAATACTCGCCAAACAGTAAAATACATTTGCATTTACAAACATTTAAAAATGTATACTAATAGTGTGGACAGCACTTTATATCATCGGAGATAAATAAAAATACCTTTTCTGTAGTAAAAGGTTTGAGAATTCTAACGATGGCCTTTAATTAACAAAAACGAAATCGTGTGACGAATATACAACAGTATAAAAGAACGGTATGAACTAAAAAAAGGTCATATCCCGCGTTTATTCAAACATTTTGGTAAATGACAACTATCATTCTTAGTTCAGGCTTTTGCTCACAGAACGCGCTGTACTCGGATCGAGTTAAAAAATCGGGAAGTTTCAACGAGTTTGATTTAACTGTTAACATTTACTCATTTTCGTTATTGTTACATATATTTTTGTGATTGTCGATGTAAAGTAACAGATTATTGTTTATATCCCTTCCCATATTTTAACTTTTCTAATCTTTTATTATTAGTTATAATAGTTATTTAGACTATTATTTAATAAATTACCAAATAAATGTTGTTTTACTTTACTTAAGAGCATGTGACGGTTAATTTTTGAATAAACTATTTCACTCTTAATTAGTCTTGATTAATTTCTTAAAACGAATATATATTTTCAATATTTTAATACTTTTAGTATAGTAATACTTTTCTTTTTCTTAAAACCAGCAAGAACAACTGATATCTTTAAAGATATTTAGCAGTTTTATATTCCCCTTTTTAATTTTACTACCTTAAATTATTCCTTGGCATTTAAAAATTAAAAATTTCAGTTAAACTTAAAATATTTTGAAAGTTCACGCATGTCTGGCAACACTGTAAGCAGACAACTGCGATTTTCAAATTTTAGTTTTAAAGGAATTACTTCCATTTGGAGACTGTAGCGCCATCTTTAGGTGTTTATAGTTAATGAAGCTTCCTATTATTAAAACTGGCGGCGATAACGGGCCCTTAAATAAGCATTCAATGGTTGCATTTATAGCCAATATGCCTCTGGAGAGACATAATCAACATTACCATATCAACCATTTGTTTTTGTTGCCAAAACCAAATGTATGTAAAGATAAATAAAAGTGATCCTGAGTAGGTTCTGTACGCTTAGACATATGTAGATTGGTAGTGGTTAATAGTGTATGATTTCTGAGTAGACTGTTCTGAGTTTTTCTTAACAATTATTGCACCTGAAACTACGTTTTGTTCTGAAGAGAATAGATGCGCAAGTGGATATTGATTTAAAACTATTAGAAGTCTCAGAAATAAGGTTAGAGCCAAAAAAGCAAACTGTCTACTTTTCAAGTCACGTAAAAGTTCATCTTCATAAAAATACAAGAAATTAACTTTAATATATTGGGACGCGTCAATAGACACGCGGAGCGGACATTTTGGCACGAAACACTTCGACGTGGGACTACTTCGGCGTAAGGACACTTCGACGCAGCCACTTAGGCGCAGGGACACTTCGGCGCGGAAACAGTTACAGGTAGTAAATACATTATGATCGACGAAATACAGTATTCGATAAATACGGTATGATAATAAAAAAAATATTTGACAATAAACCAAAGCTCGTATATACTACCAGAAGGCTTATCAATTATTGTAGGAGTATTTTTTATTATTCTGCCCTGCTAAGCGAAAAAGTCCTGTCTGCAAAACATCAACTCAGAAATATACCATATCTTTTCTTAGCTTACATTAACATTCTATATAGTACATTTCTACAATGCAGTTTTGCAGATAGGACTTTTTCGCTTAGCAGGGCAGTATTAGTGTACTTAGCGCTGCTTAATCAGCTAGTTAACATTCTTTGGCATCTGAAAATGGATGTCGCCAAAGACAGTGTCTCCTGAAAGGTCGGACCTATTCATATCCTTATTTATATATTTTATTATTACTTTTCTTATTTTGAGTTTTTTGCATAAAGATGTTTAGAATTCATAGTCATTAAGTTCTGTACATATCTTCAATATTTTTAACTCATTTTGGTATCATAGAATGACTATTGTTCTAAATCCGGATTGATTGTTGAGTACTATGTAAATTTTTGTAATTTTGCAGAGAGTTAGTTTTGCATCTACACTATGCCTCATTTATAAATTAGTGCTGTTTTTGACCTGTAATTAAGAAGTAACTAGTGTTGGTCCAGAAATTTAAATTACTGACTAGATTAAATGCCTCATCCAATATATTCTTATAGTAGAGTTAAAATTCATAAAGTGGACCACGCATTTATTTATCAGTGGTACGATATTCAATGGTAATATGAATTTTTCTAATTTTTCTGTCATTTAATGGTAGTAACCTGATTCTTAATTTACTGGTTTTATAAAATTTTTGGTTTTTTAACAGTTATTAAGAATAACATGTTTAAGAAAAATTCATTTTTCTAAGCTACTAAAACATTAAAATCAAAACTCTTCGGCAAATCGCTGCATAAGGAAATAATTTCTAATAAGAATTGAATTTGTTTATTATAAACAATTGTTTGTAAAACAATTACTGTTTATTGTTATTATAAGAATTATTGTTTATAAAGAATATCAAAATTATTTACTTCTTTCTAATCTTTATTCCCTTAGATAGAGATTTGGAGAAGAATTTTGATTTTAAAGTTTTAGTAGTTTAAAAAACTGAATTTTTCTTAAATGGTTTCTTAAAAATGTTATTGTTAATAACTTAAAAAAAAATTAAAAATTTTATAAAATCAATAGGCGTCAGCACGGCAGGGTGATTATAGTGGATTATATCGCTTAACAGAGTTAAGTCGAGTTTACTCCGGAAAGTACTAGGATGGGTAAACTACGAGAGCAGTGTACTTGCCTACATGGCTTCGCTGCCTCATCTCACACCCGCATATCTATCCACTCTGCGGCTCGATGCGTCCCGCCACCTCGACACCGAAAGATATAAAGGTGGGATTTCCTATACGCGTCTGATGTTTGCGTCTGACGCGTGCGTCGGACGCATGATAACCGATTAAAGGGAAAGCAATGTTTTTGATTTCCTATAGACCAAGAGCCAGCAACGTATTTCGAGTTGTCATTTCAACAGTCGTGAAAATTTGGGCACTAAATCTTATATACCTGCTGAACACTAAAAGTCAATTCTGGCAGCCCCTTGCGGCCGGGTTATACCACCCCAACATTACTAAGAGGGTGAAAAATAAGATTCTCTCTCTAACCGGCAGGCCGCTATATAACTGTCTCGCTCGCACTAACATGTAAACCTACATATACCTACTTTATTCATTGTGTCAAGATTTCAAGACTTTTAAAATAACACAAATGTCATTTTTTTAAATCAACATTTACAGCGTTTGGCAACATTTAGAAGGGGAGGAAATGTTCTGGCAATATTTTTTATAAATAAAGAATACTTTCGAAAGTAACCTCCTGAAATTTCATGACTGTTACTTTAAATAAATTGAATCTTATTTCTCACCCTCTTAGTAATTTTGGGGTAGTATCCCGGCCGCAGCGGGCTGCCAAAATCGTCTTTTAGTGTTCAGCAGGTACATAAGATTTAGTACCCAAATTTTCACGACTGTTGAAATGACAACTCGAAATACGTTGCTGGCTCTCCGTCTACTATAGATGCGACTCGCCGCAATATATTGGGGTTGACGGATGCGTCATAGAATCGTCTCCTTCAAAACCAGTCCAGACGTGCGTCTCAGAGATAGCTGATTGATTTTGAATTATTATTTGACAGTATATCTCGACATTGCAACACGATTTGGCATTGAAATGATAACAAGATTTTGCTTTACCAATGAAGAAGATGAACGATTGATTGAATGCGTGTCTAATTGTCCTGTGCTATACGACACTGGTCACACAGATTATAGAAATCAAAGAATACATGAAAACTTAAGGAAACAAAAGCTTTTCTTCAATTTTTTTTGGTAGCAATGCTAATATAATTTCATCATCATCATGTTATTAATTCACAGCCTTGGTAGTGTAATGTCTAGCGTGCTGGACTTTCACCCAAGCGGCCCGAGATCGACTCCCGGTGCCGGCAGATCAGGTTAAGGTTTTCTGCAGTTTTCCTTGGCTGTGACACAAATGTGGGATTTGCGCTGTTCCATATGTAAGTCGGCTGCAGCTGTACGTAGGGCCTACGTAATAATAATAATCGCTCCCTCCCTCCCGCACAAGCTCATAGCTTCTGTGGCCTGGTTTCCAGGTTATGGGTTGTAGCAATTAATATTATTATATTATATGTTCCTCTCTCAATATGTTCTTCTCAACTGATCTTAGACAATGAGCTTTTAAAGCCACATTTTTTTATTGTGTTTGGCAATAGGGTAGAGAAATTTACGTTAGTAATAATATTTTGTACCGGGCAGCAGCCCTTACGAGAAAAAGATATAGTTTAAATTCGCGCCATATGTGACGTGTTAAAGCCCGAACCAATACGAGATTGTTTATAAATGCTTCTTCCGCCGCGAATGCTTTGGCAATTTTTCTAACCTCAAAATTTGGAAGTTGTTAAATGTTTGAAGTAAGAGAATAAAAGAGAAAAAACTACATAGATAAAATTAAAAATGTGTAAAAAGGAGAAATAACAAAACTCATCACAACTGGTAATGTAAACAACGCTTGCAGGTTAATTCTAACCTAAATAATAATAGTAATAATAATAATAATATGTCTTTAATGTTGCTATTAAGTAGTACATTTTATACATATAATATAATAATAATAAAAGAAAAAAAAACAAACAAATTAGCAACAAAAGGCGCAGTTCAGCTACTCATTAGACTGAGTGCTGCTGTTACACTGAACCTAAAATCAAAATAATAACATTTTTGCGAGTATTTTTAAATTTAATATAGATACATAGTTAGTAATTGTAGATAATATATAATAAAGTGTAAATAAAATTGTGCTTAAAAAAAATTAAATAATAGAGTTTAAGGTGGCCAATTTCTAGACGGATAGTAATGTCAACGCAAGAGCATTTGCTTAAGATGTTTTTTGAAATTAGAAAGTGGAAGATTTTTTAAGTTAGACTGAAGATTATTATATATTTTAGCTATGCAGTATGAGAAAGACCGTTTAAAGGTCTCAGTAGCATGTTGAGGAGGAGTTAGCAGCCCTTTAAATCTCAAATTAAGATTATGCACGCAGTCCGATAACGAATTCACTTGTGCAAATATGCTGGAGTTTTTGTTAATATAATCTTATGGTATAAGCAAGCAGCATGGCGAGTGGTCATATTTAGCCATTTACATTGCTGGGTTTTACGAATTCCAAAGATTAGTCTTAAGCATGAATTTTGTACTCGTTGAATTCTAAGTTTATCTATAGCAAGCAAGCTAGGACCATAAAGACAGTCACAATAATCAAAAACTGTCATCACCAAGATATCACAAAGATATTTCTTCTGCGAAGTGGTTAAGATATGTCTGCTCTGGTATATCTGCCGAAGATTGCAATATGCTCTTTGAATACATTTGGATATATGAGTTCGAAATCGTCACTGTCAATTGTTAGTCCTAAGCTTTTTACTGAGTCAGAAAATGTTAATGGAGTATTGTTAATCTTTAATTCTGTTTTTAAGTAATTTACTACTTAGTCTCTGTTTTTTCCAAAGATTACTAACTTAGTCTTAGAGGGATTTAAATGAAGACAATGTTTTTCTGAACTCACATACAGGTTTTCTACGTAATAACCGGCCTATTGAAAAAAAACTAGAATTTTAATGCCATTTTTGCCATAATATTTTTAAACAAAAAATAATTTTTTATTGTATGTAACCATTGCGGTATTGGAGCTACAATAATATTAATGATTCATGATTCAGTGCGACATATGCTTACGCTGTAAAGGCCCATTATTATCGCTTTTTTAATGGGCCCGACGCTCATCGGAAAACATCGAGATGCGTCTGAATGTAGCGTCTAAATACCTGCGTTCGACGCACGCGTCAAACGCAAACGTCAGACGTGTATAGGAAATCCCACCTTAAGGGGTTAAAGATTATTTATGTATGTATAAAATCAATAAATTAAGGATCAGGTAATTAAATTAAATTACATAGGAAAATTCATATTAACATTGAATTCCGTACTACTGGTAATACGGATAAATATGCGGCCCATTTCACGAATTTCGTTTCCTAGGTAACACTTGCCTACCTGCCGCGAAAAATTTGATCTTTTCGTCGAAGTGTGCCTGCGCCCAAGTGTCCTGGTGCCGAAGTGTGCCTGCGCCGAACTGTCCCGCGCCAAACTATCCTTGCGCCGAAACGACCGTGCTTCAATGTGGAAGATCTGGAGGTCATTTTACAGTTATAAAATGATGGTTGCTCCTTGCTTTACTCAAAATTACAAAGTCCGCTTCTTATTTCAGATTATTTCAGGTACAAGTTTCAAGTTATTTTTTCAGGATGAAAGACAAGAACAGCTGAGGAATTTCCTAGAACTTTTGTTTTCTAACTGTGTAAGTTACAACTTACTTACTTGTCGTATCTAGCATTTGATCCGACTTTTTTAGCTTTTTACATAGCAATAGCTTATATTATTTGTGAAGTTCCGAGAACTATTTAACACTTGATGGAAATCATTACTGGCGACGAGGATGGAATCTGATCTCAGAATAAATTTTAAATCTTAAAAGGAAGTTGCCAATCAATATTAAATTTAATTTGATTGACTTGACAGTTCATAAAATGTTAATTCCATGAAGAACTTAAAACTTATGCTTTGATATTTTGTTACAAGTCTGCTAACGTTTTACAAATTTGTTGATTGTATGCAGCTTCCTACGTTCGACTATCCTGGCAAACATCAATTGTCCGAAATGAGAAATAAACAAACAATGTTAACGGTTGTATATTTTCCGCAATCCTCTTTCGAATACATACTACATCGCGCAAAATAATGTTTATTTCAGGATATGCGTTTCTGATGTAATTTTCGCGAATCAATACAGCTATAAAACGTTATCTCATTTCCTTTTCTCAGAAAAAAAACGAACCAAGCTATGCCTCATAAAAATTCATCAATTTATTATTCTTCTCGTTCACATACTGGAAAAGGATCGAACGAATTTGATTTTTCATGATGCCCGATAAGCAAAGACTTCGCGATATTGTATGCATATGCAAATGTAACGATTTGAAGTTTCTAGAAAGTATTCGAATAAAATAAATGCATTTTAGCTTTCTTTTCTTTTTTCTAATAGCTTTATAGTTCTTATAGACTTAATTATACAAATAAATTATTCGTGTACTAATCAATATTGAAATTAAATGGTGTTTCGATAATTGCTTACATATCGTTTTGCGATGGAGAATAGACTTGATTCAATTCAAAATTGCCTTTTCATTTGCATGAAATAACACTATGCCAATGTGTATGCTTAATTAATTGTCTATCATTCATTGTTTTATGAGCGATGTGCAATTACAAATTGTGTCACAAGCAAATGCCGATAAAGCTGATTACGAAAAGTTAATGTTACGTCTAGCTGAAAATAGGATTTAAATCTTTTGAAAGTTAGTCTATTTTTTAATTTTTGGGCGAGAAATCAGGATGGCGAAGCTTCCTCAGGGACGAACCCATGGGGGGGTTGGAGGGACGCTCCCCCTCAAAGTTGATACTTTTGACCGAGAGTTGGCAATTTCACAATTTGAGAAAAATGAGAAGATAAGAAAATGTGTCCAAAACAATTTCTTTTTTTTAATTTAATCTAATTGCCATGCATACACGTTGGAGAGTTTTAAATAAAAATAAGATTTGTGTAAAATACTAATTTTGCTTCATATTAGGTACAAATAAAAATATTTTCTTACTAGTAGTTGGTATTTTCATCGTAATAAGTTGGCAATTTTAGGGTTATCCCCCTCCAAAAAAACTCTTTAGGTTCGTCCCTGAGCTTCCTTCGTACTTGATCTTTGGTCTACCCTACTACAATTTAGCCGAATGTTGAGGATTTCATCCCCAGTAGGGATTTTTATCGTGCCAAACATCACATTGACACGGGACCTACAGTTTTACTTCCTATCCGAGAAGAAAGCATGTTTTTTAATTTTTCTCCGCTATCAAAAATTATCAGCTCGGCCTGGGATTGAACCTGCGACCCTTGGATTATGAAGCAAACATGTAAATCACTAATCCACCGAGGCTGGCTTGAAAGTTAGTTATTAAATGATTTTATGATAAAATTAACAGTCAAGTTGTTCGTAATATACAGTGAGTAAATAAAGTAGCGGATAAATTCGATAACTTCGTTAAAATAAATTTTTTGGAAAAAATCTCTAAGGGGTATAAGCGATTTTAATTACTTGACGCTATATTGTACCATTTTCAACTTGTTACGTCATTTGTTTTTAAAGTAATGACGTCATCGATATATTTTTTAGTATTTTTTATTCTCTTTTCAACTGTATACAATTTTCAATATGTTACATTTGAAAAAAAGAAAAACTGCCCTAAAGTTCGAATATTAAAAAGTCTTTAAATTTGCGAAATGAATCTAGTCACCGTATAAAAACGTTACGTTTAAAAAAAGTTGAGAAAAACAGTCTAAAGTTTTAATTAGACTAAAAAGAAACTAAATTGATTAACAAGAAAAAAAACTCGAATAATAATAATAACATCAATTACAGAAATAAGCACAGAAATAACAGTTTATTACACTAGATGTTCAAAGTGACGACCCTGTACCATCTGACAATAACCAAGGCGATTATAAATTTTTTTTGTCACATTCTAAAGTGTTTCAGGTAATGTTAATCTAATCTCATGTCGAATTCTTTGCTTGAGATCTTTACTTTTTAAGTACCCCTATAAAAAGAAGTCTAATGGCGTTAAATCAGGGGATCTAGCCGGCCATTCCATCGGACCTCTTCTTCCTATCCACCTTCCTGGGTGGAAACTTGGTACAAATAGCGTTGTACATTAATTGCGTAATGAGGCGGAGCGCCATCATGTTGTAACCGAACACTATTTTGTTGGTGGCTCGGGATTGTTTGCATTGGAAAATAGTGCAGCTAATGCAGATATCAATTCCAACTGTAAAAATTCCAGGTATCTTTTTCCAGTTAATTTATTTGGGAAAAAAATGGCGCTATGATTTGATCACCAATAATCCCTGCCCATACATTAAGCTTCTGAGGATGTTGTGTATGAGTTTCCTGCATCCAATAAGGATTTTCTCTAGCCCAATATCTACAATTCTGTTTATTAACCGTACCGTTTAAACAAAATGTTGCTTCATCCGAAAATAAAATACGCTGGGAAAACATTGGATCGTAAAAACAAATTTCCATCATCTGGTCACAGAATTCTTGTCTACGATAAAAGCCATTTTCTGCCAACTCATGAACCAATTGCAGCTTATATGGGTGAAATTTCTGAACTTTCAAAAATTTTAAAACTGAAGTGTGACTGAAGTCGTGGTCCAAAGCAATGCTTCTACTAGTTCCATGTGGATTGTTTTCAATTTCTAGTAGCACATCAAGTTGTACATCTTCATTTAATGTCACCGGACATCCACTTATTGGAAGATTCTTTACAACGCCATGTTCTCGAAATTTCTTTTCAATCCTACTAACCGTTGATTGACTTATGGGTTGATCCGGGTATGTTTCTCTAAAAAGTTGACACACTTCTTCATGTGTTCGAATTCTGTCGCCATAACCAATCATCATTAACAGTTCAATTCGCTGTTTCTCGCTCAATTGCGCCATTTTTATTAATAAAATAGTTTACTAAAGGTAAATTCTACTTTAGAACAAGAAAATAACATTTATTTTATTGTTTACTTCTGACAGCCGTAACTAAGGTTTTTGTTTTATAGGGTGACTAGATTCATTTTGCAAATTTAAGAATTTTTATTATTCGAACTTTAGGGCAGTTTTTCTCAATTTTTCAAATGTAACATATTAAAGATTGTATACAGTTGAAAAGAGAACAAAAAGTACTACGGAAATCGACCATAAAAATATAGGTTGTCATTTAAAAAAATATCGATGACGTCATTACTTTAAAAACAAATGACGTAACAAGTTGAAAATGGTACAGTATAGCGTCAAGTAATTAAAATCGCTATACCCCTTCGAGAATTTTTCAAAAAAATTAATTTTAACGAAATTATCGAATTTATCCGCTACTTTATTTCCACACTGTATACAATTTTCTTGGTTAATCTTATTGTTGTTTGTTAGTCTGTGTTTAAGGAAGGAATGGCGGAGTGGTAGAACATCCTTCATATCTCTTGGCACCGTTTCCTTTGATCGTATGGCCGATTTTACTAGAATTTAGCTAAAAGTATAGTACAAACGCATTCTTATAGCTTTGGAGAATCATCCCTTATCCACGAAGAGTATACATGTATCATTTCCAGTTCAATTCTATTGATTATTTCATTCTACTTCGTTTTTGACCAATCGCAAGGCTTTATTTTTTGGATTACAGCGATAATTCGATAATTTTTTATTGTTTTTATCTTCGTGACAACGCTGAAAACTAGTGTCACATGTGTCCCATTTTTTACTTTCATGTCAAATACTAATCTTTATGTTAATAAGTAGATGCTTAAATAAACAACTGTATCATGAAATAATCTTACCGAATTACATGCTCGTGCTTCTGAAATTATCTGTTGTAATACTCAAGTTGATTAAAACGCAACACTCGTGTCATTTTTTGACAAATTTCCCTCCGTTGCACGTCGGGAAATTAAAACGTCAAAAAATGACACTCGTGGTTGCTAATCAACGTTCGTATTACAAATCGATAATTTCGAAGCACTCGTGTAATTACAAGTGAAAATATCTTTCCTCGCTATCTTGAATAACAACTACCAGCTTTCCGACTTTTTCCACAATGACGCCCCACAATACGAATGAGAAGGGTTTCTTGACTGATAAAAATTGACATTCTTACCGGAAAATCCGCCATAAGAGTCCAGAACAAAAGCGTAATCAGAATTCTATTTGACACAGATTATGGGTAATAAGTACCTTATTGAAAAAGTTTAGACAAAATAGTCGTGGTAACAATAGTAATACTCTACTACAGTAATCTTTTTATGATAAATGCGTCATTGTTGGGTGTTATTTATTCTCATGTTTCTTTTTTCATTTCTTAATGAACGTTTTTGTTATTAAGGATCAAGTTCAGTGGCGTGCGGTCTATGGAAGCAATGCTTGCCTTGAGAATTTAATATATAAAAGAAAGTCGTGTTAGTTACACTATTTATAACTCAAGAACGGCTGAACCGATTTGGCTGAAAATTTGTGGGGAGGTAGCTTAGAACCAGGAGACGGACGTAGGATACTTTTTATCCCGTTCCCGTAGAACGTGACATAAAACGTGGTATAACAAAACGCAACTGAAAGCAAAACAAAAAATTAATCAGTCAAAACATAGCCGTTCATTTGTTAAAAATGGTATAACAAAACGCAACTGACATGGAATGACAAAACCACGACCTTCTAGATTTCACGAGACGAAGTCTCTTATCCGGCCTGCGCACTCCATTAGTTCAAGTGTTTCTCCGCTGGCGCCACCAAACACGAAAATGCGGAAACGGATATGTAACACGTAAACGCCAATTTCAAACTACGCTAACTTCGCGCGCTTTTATCCTTTTGTCGGTTTTGCGCGTATCGTCAATAAATTATATTTTCCTAATCTTTTAAGGCAGTTTTCTTTATTTTTTAATATAATTACGTTATTTCCTTATTTGTTTAAATTTTCGTAGTTTTGTTGCTGTTTTTTCGTTCACTTTAGTAATGGCAAACACTAGCAGAAAAAGTATAACTGCCGCAATACAATGTGTAATAGTACTGATCCTACAATATCATTTCATGAATTTCCTTCAAATTATACCTACCTTACGAGAAAAATGGTTTCAAATCTTACGTTGGGGTTATAGACACCAACACTCAACAGCAAAATAATATATACTTCTTTATTTCGACAGATCAACAATTACAGATACCTGAAAGAGTCACTTTCTACATCGAACTTCCTAAAAATATAACAGCATTAATAAAAGAACTCCAAACCTTATCTATGCATCTCGATTGCGAATTCTTTCAGCATCTGTAGCCCTTCTGGCAGGATACATTGCAAAAAAACTGAAGAACGTGTTCAAATTCACTGATAGGATTTGTAAATCTTCAAAACAGAGGTGCCTTAAAATACTCCACTAGAAGATTTACACTTTTAATCAACCAAATAATCGAACTTGTAATACATATTGTAGAACATTTACCTGGAGAATGTAATCCGTCTAATATTCTAACATCACTAGGTATTTCTAACTCCAATTGCTTTTGCACAGATTTTGGTTTGCCACGACCACAAGCAGGAACTTAGTAATATAATTCTTTAAAAATTGCTAAAACCTTGTTTGGCAAACAGAAACATTGCAAAAACGTGAACAGATAATGTACTTACTGCTCACTATCTTAAATCCAGCTCACGGGAAGTTATAAAATTGTCTTGTTTATTGTTTCCAGCCTTATTTTGTGGAACTCCATAATCATGAAATAAATAAAGATTATTAAAAGTTTCACAGTTTTATTAAAATATACCTGACAATATTGTTTCGACAGCATAGCTGTCGAAACAATATTGTCAGGTATATTTTAATAAAACTGTGAAACTTTTAATAATCTTTATTTATTTCATTATAAAATTGTAATTTCAATAATGTTATTGAACTTGTAAATTAATTTTAATAACATAATTAATTTAATTATATAAATTGATTTAATTAGTTCGCAAAATATTTACGTAAACATGCAATGCTTGACATTTGTAAGGGTTATCTAACCTATATATCTTCAAGTGACAAATAAACATCAGCGTGTCAGCTAGCGCCAAAACGGCGAAATTTTGCGTTTTCTCAGAAACAAAGTTTATATGGGAAATCGTGAAAGTGCCCAGGCCGGATAAGAGACTTCGTCTCGTGAAATCTAGAAGGTCGTGGACAAAACACAACTGACAGAAAATTTTATAATTTGAAATTTTGGAGTTGACTGGTTGATGTGTTTGTTTCGAGTTTCAATTAGCTTATTGTGCCGATATTATCATTAACAATACCATGCCGCGACCAAGACGATCAAATCTTTCTCGACAAAGCAGTAATGCAACTAGGATTCGAAACATTGCGAATGAAAGGACTGAAGAAGAACAAGAAATTGCACGTGAAGAGCGCCGCGTTAGTATGGCTCGACTTCGTGCTTCTCAATTATATGTGGCATGTTCACGGGTCGGAAGACCATCTGCGTTAATTGTTCTTGCGCCTGATAATAAAACGAAAAATGTCGTTTATCACAAGGTGCTTCACTGAAGAGTGCAACCCATGCACTAAAATACATGGCCAATAAAGAATCATTAAAATACTTGATTTTTTTATTTATATTTATTATCCGAATAAAAAATTGAACTTAATAAAATCCAAAATATGCTCATTTATTGCCTCTAAGGCGGAACAAAATAAAAACAATGCTAACAAAAATACTTTTGTAAAATTATGTTTATCGTTTATTTAAATTGAAATATTTATCAAATTAAAGCTCAATATCAACTCTGTACAACAAAAAGTATAATTATTTAGAGTACTATTTTAAATTAGGCTCATTAAACTTGCACAGAAAGGTAATACCGATTCAAATGTGATACATACACTTAATATAAGCACTGATTACAAATGCTCTTCTCTTAACCTTGGCGTGAATCAGCGAGCGCGGGGTGTTATACTAGACGGATGCTGTTTGGCTGGTTAACATTGTTTGGTCGTAATTTTTATTGTGCTTCGTTCCCAAATGTTTATTTATTATAATTTGGTTATTTGTTCGATTTAGTGTTACTTAAGTAATGTAAATCTGCGAATGAGACTGTATTTTGTCGCATTTTATTAGTTTAATTTAAAAGTTGTATTTTTTTTAAAGACAAATAGTTCTATTTAGTTTGGCTGTATGCAAATTTAAAATTGCATTATCGTCACGACTGCAAATTCAACTGCTTCGGTGAATGGTTCGAGTACCTTCGATATAGCCGAATCGGGACGCTTTTTTGTTCAGTTTGTAAATTATTAATAAGGAATTTTTCGCATACAGTTTTGGAGAGAAATTACAAATTATTAAGAAAGGCAGATCAAAACCAGATCTTTCAAATTTAACAACAAAGATTAAAACCTGTACCGGTATTTTGCTAAGACCGGAAAATTGATACGTAGTAGTAGTTTTTTTTTAAATAAAGAATGATAGTCAACAAATTCCATAAGTATAAAGTGTAAAAGTGCTTGTTTGAAAAACTTTTAAGCTTAATAATTATAACACTGTTTTTTATTGTACCTAGCAGGGGCGGATCCAGAGAAGTATTTTGAGGGGAAAATCTTTGGAAAAATAATTGTTTTAATAAACAATAATTAAACAAACATTATTTGTTTCTATTCTATGTAAACTTATTTCTAAATTGGGGGGGGGATTATTCCCTCCCCGTTAATCCGCGCCTGTATTTAAGTGTATTATAATTTAAATCGTGGTTGCTTCCGTAGCCTAAATTCTCACCGCACGCCACTGATCAAGTTCAAATGAAGTTGATTCGAAACAACAACGCAAGACTCGAAAATATGTAAAGAACGAAATCCCACGAATGTACAGAGTGACTCACGTAAAATGACCCTGTACCTTATCTACGCTTACGAAATAAAGTTAAATACCACAGTTGGTTGGCATAAAGCAAATTTACATTGCAAACAAAAAATGCTGAAAAAGTAAATTGTTGGAGACTGCTGGAACGTAGCACGACCTACCTCACATATAAGCTCAAATACCTTGTTTAACAAACTAAACAAAAAGTGTCAAAAGTGAATGTTTATTTTGTGAGAAGCTTGACCCACTCCGCTGACGCGTCGTGGATCATCTCTTCGAACAAAATAAACTCACTTTTAACACGTTTACTATACATTATTTTTTCTACAAACCTCATTAAAGGGGTTATAAAATGATAAAAATACAAAACTGCAATACAAAGATCGAGTCCCTTATAATTATAAACGAAGGTCTACTATAACAACCATTGCTGTTATTATCACAACAATTGTTATGATTTATTTATTGAATTTACTTTTTACACTGCTGTCTAAAGTGTTACTTTAGACCCCGCTTTAGACACTGGTGTCATAATAGTTATTTATGTATTAAGGGCATAAAGAAGCTTTTATGGCCAGAAGCGTTATTAAAAAGCTGTAGGGCCATAAAAGCAAGTTATGCCCGAAATACATACACTATTTTATGCACAGATTAAGTTTTTAACTCAAATCTATTATTGTGTAAAAAATCTAATTAAATGAGTACGTAGCCGCTCAAGCCGCTGTGCGTATACTTATGTGCTTATACGAAGTACGTTACTATAGTTACTATTCCAAAATATTTAATTTCAGCTTATTTTCATTGGTGATAAGTTTACAAATTATATTAAGCACCAATCAAGTTCTACAAATACAGCTCTGACATTTAATTGACGTTTCTTTATTGCCCGTCGGATCATAAAGAGGCCCTTGGGCCATAAAGAGACGGTTATGTTTAGACGAGTCCAGCAATAATGGCCTAATTATAATGCATCTGTGCATAAAATAACATTTTCAACTCTGACAACAAACGTCAAATTTGAATAGGGTTGATATAAAATAGCATATTGTGTTATTAGAATTAAAATTGGCGCATTGTTTGATGAGCATCTACATTTGCATTTGAGAATCGAAATGCAGCGTAGCCAAGCACCTGCAAAAATTGCGAATTCCACAAAGTTACTTTTAATCCGTAGGTATAACACATGCGATTTTTTTCTCCTAGGATTAAAAATACTCACTTTAAATCTATACAACACATGCAAAAAAGCTGTAGCGTAAGCAACATTACATTTTTGTATTAGTAACAGGGACGTCTACTTTAATGACCAATAATAGTATTAAAACAAAGCTCTTTTATTTAATCATGTTGGAGAAAAACAATATTTGGGTAATTATATGCATTGACGGTATTACATTTCATTTTGTTTATGATTTTAAGTCTGTATATTGAGAACGAGTGATGAGCGATGACTGATGAGATGACAGAAAGAAATGAAGTGTTTACATTCATTTAATACTTTATTTTTACATTATGAACGAATTTCTTTAGCTATACGCAATTGCAACCTTGATTTCCTTTTTTATTTTGAAAACTAAATACGATATAATAATAAACAACACAAATAGGTCAATCTCCCTTTTGTTCTAGTTGGTAAAACATCTGTTTTTAATGTTTACAAAATTTAAAAAGATGCCCCTTAAGAAAGAAAAGGTTAAAGTAATAACTAATAGTAATAATTAAATCATAGTAAGATGCACCGTTATTTACTCTTAAAATATCTGCAAATAAATGAACTTGTCAAAACAACATAACGACACAGTCCTGTATTGGAAGCAGTTTGTTATTATTGGTAGTTTTATTTTTTGCGATACAATTGAGCTACTTTAATACATAATAATAATTATTGAATAACTGCTTACTATTCTTTGTGTTCTAGGTACATAATTTTAAACATAGAGAACAATTAATTAATCATAGATTGAATTAAGTCCGAAACATTTTTTGCATCTTCGAATCAGAAATTCAAGACAATTCTGTAAAATCTACGTCCGAGATCCTAGAGGATAAAAAAAAATGAACACGTTTAAAGTACATAAACATTAGCTGACATTGTGTCTTCATAACCTAAATAAAGGGGCGAAACAAAAATAATAGTCAAAACAAACTGTGACCTACTAAAACAGCTACATTTGTATCATTTATGTCAAAAATACATCCAGCTCCAACTGTTATTGTTAAACCAGTGACCACCAAACCCACTTTTCAAAAACAATTTTTTTTATCTCGGTTATTATGAAAGATAGGCACTAACGATACAAGGCTGTTTTGTTGCATTTTATACGTACTATCACCTTTTCAAACGATACGAATCTTAGATGAAACACCCTGTATTAGTTAAATTAATAGATAAATTAATGTTTTTAAAGATGCAGATTCTTAGAAAGAAATGAAATTTATTCAAAAATTGTTCGGTATAATGTTAACCAGAAATACTTACAATAAAGTGTAGAATTGAAAATCGTAGAAACATACAGGGTGATCCGTCTAAAATAAAAAAGTCGATAGTAACCATTGCAAAATGACTCACCTGTATGTACAAAAATATTATAAAATTAAAGTTAGTTTTATACCATTTAGTTTTGTTTTACACTTTGGTATTTCACTTTTTTTCGTAACTCTCGCGGAGTCATCTTACGTGAGCCACCCGTACATATTATTATTAACTTAACATAACCCAATCTGACGTGACTCAACTATATCCCGTGTGCCCGGTGAACGGTACGGATACACTAAAAGTTTTTGTCACTACAGACTTCCCTACGTAAAGTGTTCAGAGGTTCATGAAACTGAACAATACCGAAAAAGCAGTATCAGCAAACATCAAATGTATGCTTTGCGAGGGTAATCACCCTGCAAATTACTAAGGTTGTTCAGTCAAAATAAAAGATACCCAGCGCTCAGACCTAAGCAGCCGACAAATAAAGCATAACATGTTTGGACAGCCTGTACAATCAAATATTACATATGATGCTCAAATACCAAAGAACACACAACTGAAAGAACTTGCCACTAATAATATCACACAAAACCAGTTACCTCAATCATTTGATATGATAGAACTTAAAACCATGTTAAAAACGCTTATGGAGCAAATGAGCACTATGTAAACCCTTTAACTACACTGATCTCCAAATTGTCTGAAAATAACATTCGGGAATGCCAGTGGACTGACTCAACATGCACAAGATATCAGATTCTTTATTATAAACCACGACATTGACATTCTGTTGATTTCGGGGACCCATTTTACAGATCGTAGTTACTTAAAATGTTCAAAACATTCATTATACCACTGATCATCCCGAGGAGAAGCAGCTGTTATATTCAAATCATCAATAAAGCACTATGCATTAAATAAATACAATAAAGATTACTTGCAAGCATCCAGTATAGCAATAGAAGATTGGGACGGTCTACCACGTCATTCCAATTTGGATAGTTCTACAATACCCTTGGCAATAGATTTCTGATAGTCGGCGACAAAAATGCCAAACACGCACAATGGTAATCTAGACTTATTACCCGAGGTCGGCAACTCTATATGACTTAGATGCCAACAATCTAAAACATGTATCCACTTGCAAGACAACCTTCTGGCCGACCAATAGGAATAGAATTCCTGACCTCATAGACTTTGACATAACCAAAGAAATAGCATCAAATCAGATATTACCGTAAAATCAGTAAGTTCCGAAATTCTACATAACCAACAACCTCCAAGACTAAGCAACAAATACACGGATTATAATAAATGTAGAACAATACTTCAAACTTGACTTGACTCAATATAAGACATTATTTGTCCAGAGTGAAATCATGAAATAGATTATATTTCATTTGTTAAACCCAAATCGATTGCTGCAAGCTAGCATTTTGTTAGAAGCGAAGTGGATGCGTGATAGTGTGTAAAAACAAAGTACAATCCCGTGGGAAATAGATTTTGTTTACACAAGTGTTAACTTGCTTTTAAACGGGTATCACGATTTTATACATTAATTGTATTATGTGCAGTTATAAATATTTTCTGAAGTACGTAACATTTGCCTATCGCACCCAAAAACAAAAACCTTTTTTGGCCTCCTGTATTTTAAAACGTTTGTTTCAGTTTTGTTTACGTCAACTGTAGCTTCATATTTACGCATGATGTCGTAAAATGACAAGCGAATGTGGTAAAAATACTAAAAAACACTGGGCAATTAGAGATATTTAAGAAACCAACTATTCTTGTAATAATTAAGTTTATGTAATACAATACATGTTACCTAAGTTATTATTAAAAATATTTCGGGCTTTAATAGAAAAAATTAAAATTTAATTAATTTAAATCGCCGCAGCGCCATCTATTGTACGTTTGGAAACTACAAATGTCATCCAAGAGCACACTATTATGTGCATGTTTTGAATTATTTTTTTTTATTTTCTATAAAACTTGTCGGCCAAAAAATCTTATACAAATCTCATGCGTCAAGTCATTTTACAGGGCTCCAACTAATAAGGCACGAGCCCTACGGGCTCGTGCCTTAAACAAAATTGTCGCCCTATAAAGTTCGACTTACCGCATTCGAGTGTAAATAGCTATTTTATACTTGCGTGTCCTAATGAACTCCATTAGGACACGCATTTGCGTGTCCTAATGAGATTTATTAGAGTACTGGAAACAGTAAAATTTTGTTTTTTAAAGTTGGTAGCACCTAACAGCTGTTCTTAAATGTCAAACTTATTATATTTAAAAGTGCGGTTATGTTGTTATGTGATAAAATGCCAAACTTTTAAAATATAAAATAAACATACACAAAATAAATTAATCAAATTAAAAATTATTTAATAAATTCACAAATTATTCTTTATACATCTTTTGTATTAAAAGTACAGTTATTATACACTTTGATTGTAACAGCAGAAGTGTCCTGGGCATTAATCTTAAATGAAGGTAAATTTTGCCCCTCAACAATGTTTTGTTGACTCGTTATTGGGTTTCTGCTAAAAGTGTGTGATTCTTCATGTAAGAATGAAGCAGTGGAAGACTGGTCAAATTACCACTTGAGCCGTTGAAGTGGAAGTACATGGCTTATTAGATAGCAATTCAGCTACCTCAATTTTTTTAACTGAATTTAATACAGCCCTCAGCCACAGCTGAAGACTTCCAACCTTCATGCCGTTTTATAGTTATTAAATCGCCACCTTTGTTTGCCAATTGAGAAGCACTTGAACGTTGAAAGCAATGACCTGTAAAAAGCTTCGGGTTGGCTAAATGCAAATAAGTGGCAATAATAAAAGGAACTTTTCCCATGGTGTTTACACCGATAGGAGTAGATGTAGAAATACATTTTCCATTGCGGTAGGTTATAAAAAACCGCCTGTGGTTTATTTTCTTAGGCCTTAGGCTCAAATATTGCTTAATTAAATCAATCCACAGTTTCTTTGTAATTAAGAATTCGAACTTTATTTTTTGTTTTTGTTACAGTCACAGTGACCACATCATCTTTGACCACAATATCGTCTACTAACATGTTGGTCAATTCATCTCTTCGGCAGGCACCACAGAATCCCATTATTAACGCAACCTTAAATAATTGAAATATATTAAAAATTGAAAGTATTTAGCACAAACTTTCATAGCTAAATGTTGGTTATTTTCTGCAGTTGTTATAAATCTATCAATATGGTTAAATTCCAATATTTTAGATTTTTTGGGCTCATAACCATCAGACCACCTTTTTAAGAATGCCTGTAGTTTTGCATATTTTTTTATATCTACGTTTTTATAAACATTTATGCACGATCTAAGCATGGAGTAAATCGACCATAAACTAGAAGATTTTAATGTTTTGCTTAGCTTTTCAAAATAAGCTATTAGTATATTTTCAGAAATTAATTTTACATTTTTCTTGACACCAATTTTCAAATTTGGTGTGCTCTTTTTTGCATCCTCTGTATGCATCCTCTGACTTTTTTGGAAGCAATTTGTTGATAGCCCCATGTGCTACTTCTCTTAATTCAGGTGGGGTGCAACTTATTTCATTTAAGTTATAAGTTATGCTGCTATTCAAATCACCTGGCATTTCCACAGCACTTGCAGGAATCTGTAAAAATGTGTTTTAGAATCTTCGTAAACGTAAGAAAATCAGAATTTTACCTTTGATGGTGATGGTACCCTAGCTCTTTGTGTGTTTGTTCTAACAGGCTGTTGTTGCTGCGTAACAGCTGGTGCATCAGTCGTATTCCCATAATTACTATTCACGGCAGTATAATTAGGATTATTATACGTATTTGTTGCTGGAGAAGAACCATACTGCTGAGGAGCACTGTTGTATTGTTGTGATCCCGCTGTGCTACTGTTAACATAAGCTTGTCCAGCATTGTACGGCTGCGGTGCCGTGTTGCCATACGGTTGGGTGGATGACCACTTCCATACTCCTGCGTCACCTTCATATTGTCCGTCATATTAGACTGTTGCGTCAGTTGATTTAAATACTGAGTCTGCGCAGCGTTCAAAGTACCAACCATCGGTTGTATCTAAAGATTCATATAAATTCAAATTATGTAATAAATAACTTGTCGCTACAAGTCAGACTTACATTTTCTAATGACACCACTGGCGTGACAACAGGCTTAAGCTCCACATTACCCTCAAGTTGAGGCGTCACTGACACACTTGGCGCGAAGACTTTTGCATCTGCTAAGCTTCCCTTATACTCCCCCATTGACCAGTCGTCTGCAGCTGGAAAATCGTCCCAGTTTTAAACCAATTATACTGAGTTGTAGAGGATAACTTAGAGAACAATAATCCCCAAAAAAAATCGCGCCGGTCGCCGGTAATTAATAAGAAAAACAATGCTAAAATCGCTATTTTGAGGTTAGAATGTGATGATGTTAGGTTACAGTTAGTAAAAAAGTTGGTTGTATTTACGTGAAAATTAGTGATTCTAATCTTTTAATTTAGTAAAGATATATTTGCACTTACATATGTATTACCAAGTGTATTTTCAGTAGTGGGATTTTTAAATTCTTTTTAATAAGATGGAGGGAGAGAATATCTGACCATTTTACCTTCTTGTCACAGAAACTAAATTAATTTTATAAAAACAAAACAATTTAAATAACAAATGCTGAAGTTGAATTTTCAGTGTAGCCAACTGTCAAAAGTACTTAACAAAATTTCACTAACAAATCTTATTTAAAACTATTTTTTTTTTTAATAATTAACGAAATAACGACGCAAGTATAAAAAATAGTATAAAGTATTCGTTTCATAAGGCGTTTTAGCGCACTTGTCCGTTAGAAAACTCCCCGCTTCGCGGGTCGTTTTCTAAACTCGGACGCGTGCGCTAAAAACGCGTCTTATGAAACTAATACTTTAATATACTATTATATTTTTATAAAAATGTAATCAGTGATTCATTCGTTCGCGAAGAGTTGTTAACGGATTTGTACAGCATTTGTTTTAGGATTATATGAAATATCCGCACGTTTTCATTAACCCTTCGTTATTGTCGATTTCATTAGTATAAGAATTGTGACGGATAATTGCTGAAGAGCTATGCGAAACTTGTGAATTATCCGTCTGTTTATTATAACACGTTAATGAAAAACAGACATTAGAAAAACAACATTAGACAAAACGACATTAGATGCAGCGGGTTTGTATTGTATTTATTTATTGTTTTACTTAAAGTTAAGATTTGCCACTCTACTGATAGTCACCCCAGAGGTAGAGATGCCACTGTAATGATATGCCAAGATATCATTACACCACCTTGATAGCGGAAGGTCCTGGGTTCGATCCCAACCGGGAGTGATACATTTTTCTCTATGAATTTGTATTCTAAATGCAACTTAATGTAAACATTAATTCGCAAAATAAAAATTAACCTTTATCTAAAACTTATTTATTGTCATATTATGCAATTAAATGTCGAAATCGGAAAAAGAAGTAGTTTTAGAAAGTACTATTTGTTAGATCCATTTTAAGACCGCTCATTATTATTATCCAGTTTGTCATAAACGAAAACGTAAATAATCCAAATTTTATTAGCACTCTAAAGACAAATAATATAGAGAAGACAATAAAAAAATTGCAAAAGTATGATTGGTTTACCTATTTTAAAAAATAAAAAATAAAAACCTATTTAATAAAAAATAATTTAAAATTACCACGAAGGTGTATATCGAAACTGTATATAAATACAACGACTTTGGAACGATTATTCTTAAGTCTGTATTTTGTAAATTCGGAAATTGCTTTATATCGGTTTTTTAACGTTTTCAAAGAACAAATACCGCCTGTAGGAGTAGCATTTTAAATTCAATCTATACATATAGAAGGAAAGACTGACGAAGAAAGTGTTTATCACCAGAAAAACATGGCACTTGAACAAATCACAAAAGCTTGAAGTAGGGCACTATCAAAACTGTACTTTACCAGAACATAATGACAGATTCTTGTATAATTTAGGAATACCAGTCTTGATAGAAATATGTATACAAAAATTATCTTATGTAAGTAGGTGAACGGATGACAGGAACTCTAATACCCTCTCTCTGCGCAGGAAGTCCATTCGTTTATATGTATTAATAGCTGTGCTGTATATTATAATTATAATGTATTTTATTATAATTAAATATATAAAATACGGACAGATTTTTAAGAACTTCTTACTCTGCTCTGACGAGACTATTCCATTTCGTTAACCAGCCACCTGATCAATGATACTGGCCTACAGGTTTAATAATTTAGTTCTAATAAATACAATATATATAGATATTCTAGGAAATCTAGAAGCAGGTCACGAAACGTCAAAAACAAGACATCTGGTATGCCTAGAAAACAATTAAATACTAGCTTATTACTAAACGTGTTCGGTTTTGCGGTATTCAATAAACGTCTGCTGGACACGTTCAGATGTAAATAGGATAAAAGCAGGATACTTACAGGAACCTGAAAACCCAAGCAACATCGAAGTAGCAGGAGCACTGAGATTGGAACCTTGATTGAGTAGTTGCTACGTAACTACAACTAAATGAATGACTTTATAGGTTTAATTCTTTCAGTTTGGAATATTTTAGTAATTATGTAGTTGTTTCCACTATTTATTGGAACTATGTAGTTCCATTACTTCTAAGTAGCTTTTAAAGTATGTGGACCGGTATTGCCGCTTAGTATAATTGCTTTAAAGTTTTTGTAATTTCAAAGTGGTATTATGATTGTAGCAGTAACTTGGCCGAAGATACTTTAAAGTTTTTTAAGCTTTAAAGTAGTATTGAAAGTTCATGCCGTCTGTCTGAAACCGATTTTTACTTGTTCTGCATCAGAATCACTATAAAGCTCCATTTACTAAAAATTACCATGAAGTGACAGTAACTTCTATTAGGCATTCCAAACCAATATGGTTGCCGTGTGCAAACATTTCCGTCGGCGCCACAAAAACATCATTTGAGAGGCATATTTGCTGTAGGTTAGTTTGCAATTTGGAGGTTAATTGTTTTGCATTTGTAGTAGTTGAGGACAATACAAAATATTATTTTGCTCTCATTAAAAAGGAACGCGTGTGAAATATATTCCCCTTTTTTCTTTGGTTGCCACATCTTTAAAATATGCCCTATCTAATTATTATGTAGCAGTATAAAAAATAAAATGTGTTCATGTTCGTTGTCAAATGTGAGGGAAAACTTAAATGTTCTTAAAATTCCAATGGGAACTTTGCAGTGATATTAGGAACTGGAAAGTGGTTATGAAAACGTTGACGTCGTAAAAGTCACTTGAAAGTTTTTTAAACACCATAATTTTTTAACTTATTTTATACTTTGTGGTAACAACAACCTTGAAGTAGTTGTTTAGTTCCCGTTACTGGTAATTAAGTAACACAAACTTTAGACACGCATTTTATAGTGAATGCTATGTGATTAATGTGATTTTTAAAAACTACTCCATATTTACTTGTAAAATGTTGAAGGTTATTAATCAATTTGAAATTTGTTATAATTGTTGATACGTGTTTTACTATAACCTTCAATAAAAATAACAAATTGATGTCAAATTGTGCCTTAGCTTAGGAAGAATATAAAAATGGTTTTATCAAGTAAAGATTTTTTTATTAAAAAATATATTTAAAGAAGGCGCGTTGTTATTGTTCGGTCATCATCATCATCATCACATTTAACAGAAAAGTTGCAATGGATTATAGTTTGGTATACTGGAATAACAAAATAATCAAACATTATTTTCATCTCTCTCTGTATTAAATATAGGTACGTATTGCAAATTAAATAGTAAACCATTTTGTGACACGATCGTAGCGTTAGTATAAACAATGATACAGTAGAGTATTTCTAAGTTGCAAGGGTAAGAGAGAGAGGGTATCACGCGACACGATGTGTCAAAGAGAAAAGAAGTTCCACGAAAGTAGCAATTACTATGCCGCCACGTTCCCGCTACGTAGCTTAAACGTAACAGAAACGTAGCTGGACAAGTCCCAGAGAGGTCACTACAAAGTATCTGGTACCCCAATTGTTCCCTATTTTTTTTCCAGCCACGTACTAAAACCATAGCAATTACGTGCTTTTGACTAATGGCAAAAACTTTAATAGTTCCACCGGTAGCTGCTGCTTGGGAAAATTTTCAGTAGTAATATAACGTTGAATAAACTTGTTTATATCAAAATTAAAATGTTTATTTCTAATTATATTCCTGCAATGGAAAAAGTAACTTTCAGCATTTATTATTTAAATTGATTAAAGTAAAAAAAAGATGAAATTAACTTGTACATTGAAATTAAAAATTTAATATAATTTTCTAATAAACTTAGCGTGTTCGTTTATTATAAAATATTAAACTAGTAGTAGCCTTAGCGAGAGTAAACTTAATAGTAGGTACATATTAGATGTTTTCCAAAAATATTCATTTTTTATTTCATCGCAGGATCCTATTAGATAAATAAATCAGAACTATTTTGGAATGTACATACTATATTGAGAAGATATCACGCGAAATAATATAAAAACGTATAATATAAAATGTTGTGTTATTTATTGGATATGTTGAATTATTTTTTGGAGTCTTCAAGTATTGGAATGTTTGAATAAGGAATAAAATAACTGTCTGATAGAGAAGAGCGGAAGGTCGCTATTAAACGCTTATATGAGAACTCGATGATAATCAAGTCATAACTAACATAGAACATACACTAACTCGAGCAAGCTTTGCACGTAATAACTTAAAACATACTGAGATGGATATTCATTGCCTACAGTGACTCACCAGTCATAGCAATGGCAGATGCTAATGCGAAATCGACTTTCTGGTATAGTCGAATTACGGAATTGCGGAGGAGAAAAGGTGGAAAAGCTTATACAAGAGTTGCAAATAGAGGTTGAAAATCAACCGAATAACCCGCCCACTTATCAGAATAGTGCAGGTTCAAGCAACAACATTGACATAACCCTTTCCAACTCGATCGCTCAGCAGCTAACGGAAAGCGACCACCCTCGTGTATTTTACTATATCTAGAGACATTACCCATGAGGATGAATTCATGCATACAACTCCAGAATGGAGCTTGAAAAAGGCAGACTGGGAGAAACTGAAGCGGTAATTCCATCCACCTCCACCCATAGCAGTGATGTCAACCAATATGCAAAAGGCCTGACTAAAGTCATTCATAGAGTGCTGTAAGCATTGCGATACCACAATCCCCACATAACCAACAACCCTTGGACCGCAGAGCTCACAGTGTTGCGGAGAAGGCAAAGAAGGGTGTATCAAACTTCAATTATACAGGAAGAAAAACAACATTTACAGGCCTACAGAGTCTTGAAGGATGAATATAGAGAAAAGCTGTTTGAGGTCAATGCAAAAAGTTGGGAGATCTTTATAAGGGATGCCTTGCAAGATAGCCAGTCAAGAAATAAGGACACCAACCCTTTTCATGAGAGTGGGAAAAGAGGACGGTAGTAACGCGAGTAACTGGCAGAAAACGGCAGAGATGCTGCCAGAAGTACTTTTCCCTGATGATAGCCAGGAAGACGAGACCGAAGAGCAGGTGAGGCAAAGAATGAATATGACCCAATGCACAGCACCGAGGAAGAAGTACTTCCGTTCAGTGATGAAGAACTGAAACAAGCTATTTTGAAAGGCAAAACCAAAAAGTCCAGATGGAATTCACGATGAGACCTACAGGCACTAATACACCAATTCCTCCTAATGCCGCGAGCACTGTACAACGAGGCACTAAGACACAGCAGAATTCCAACTATATAGAAAAGGGCCGAAGTCAATAGTTAAAAAAAGAAAGATAAAGACCTATATCCGACCAAGCCCAAGTCCTACCGCCCGATGGATTGGGCAAGATCCAAGAGCGACTCCTATGCAAAAGACTACAAAGAGCATAGCGCCCTTGTAGGATATCACCCTAACCACTTCGCATATAGATCGGGTAAGTCAACTGAGGACGCAATCGGTTCAGTCACACAATAAGTCAGGGAAAGCAGGTCAAAGCACGACGTAACGATCGTTGTTGACTTGGGGCCTTTGATAACCTCTGCGGCCAGCATTGTTTAGAAGACTAAGATATCTACGGTGTCCAAGCGCACTCTGCAAGTCCTTCAAGAACTACTACCAGGACAGACACGCTAATATTCCAAGCCTCGGGAGAGTGGCCATATGTCCACATCAGTATGCGGACGGAACTTCTGGGACGTTGTTGTAGAGGAATTGATATAGCTGCTGGACCAACTAAGGGAGGTGACCTCCGTAGTAGCCTACGCCAATGATTTGCTGATAATTGTGGAGAGCGACTCCCATGCGGAGCTTGAAGAGAAAGAGCAATATAGCTATGTCTATCCTGCAACAATGGTGCAAAAAGGTCAAACTAACCTTATGTATCCTTATGAGCTGACAAAACAACATACATCCTGATGAAAGAAAACCTTATAAGAAATCTAATCATCAGGATCAACGATAAATCATTAAAATATCTATTAGAACTAAATATCTAAGAAATGAGCTGGACCAAAAGATGAACTACAACGCGCCCAGATTGAGGTAGTGTGCAGGAAAGGAACGTCAACTACGCAAATGATGCACAGCCCAAAGGTAGTACAACATTCCGTTGAACTGCTTGAGGACATAGTTTAATTCAATTCTATGTTTTATTCAATGTTTTCATTAAACATTTACGAAAAACTCATACTTTGGAAATTTTATAACTTTCAAGATCTACCCTATCAAAATTTACATCACCTATCGAAAAAAATTGAAATTAGTCATATTTTTCTTAAGATACACAATTTTCATGTAATAAATTTAAAAAAATATGTTTGCTGCATGTATTTGATTTAAAATATAAATACCGTAAACATTTCCAAACAGTAGAGGATCCAAGATTTTGGAAAATGATCGGAGTGGGGGGGTGTTTTCAATTCAGATTAGGTTAAATTTAAGTTGTTTCAAAACATTGGCAAAATATTTTATCCGCAACGCAAAAATCTTACATACAATACAGACATGAAAATAACGCGAATAACAGAATTGGCGCGGAATAAGTCAGCGCCGAATCGGTCCGTCGCCGAAACCTTGTTTCATTCTATCTCTATTTTGTAACTTTTCTATTAGAGATCAGAGGCAGATTCCAAAGTTTTTAATTTAACGTAACCCACCTGCATTAGCTTATGAACACGGTCCCCCTTAGCGCGTCACTTACTTGTAAGAGCTACCATTAGACCACTGGCGGAAGCGAGGTTGCCTAGCCACCCTCTACTAGCTCTCCAGGCTAGTGCCGGAGCTATTAACGTGCTCACCCCTAAACGAGCATGCGGACTTTCACTACCCGGATGAGTCCAACCTCAAGTGTGGCTGGGATTTGGAAACTTGGGAGTGCCAAAAGTTTTCTCGCACATGGGCGTCAAGTGTTTTAGTTATGCCAGTGCATGCTATGGAAAAGTACAAATTAACGATGATTATTAATACTAGATTATTAACTACAACATTTATATACGGTGTATAATGAATATTTCACTTGTTGCAGAGGAAAAGATGACATTCTTTGCTCTCATTTTAGTAAAAGAGACCTTCTTCGATCATACCTTAAACCTACATACATATGTTGATAATATAAACAAAAATAATTTAAGTATTTGATAATTTACATTTAAACCTTTAATAATAAACCTTTAAATATTCGTTTGACTTCTTTGTCATTTCCGTTTATAAATTACCCCCTATGCTGCCGCTCATCTGTTTTTTAGTAGGTCCCACTAGACAATGCATGATACAGGCCCTACTCAGTGCTAGCTACGTCACTCAGTGTAATAGAAGATACACACAATAAAATCTGACGCATTTGAAATATCTGGGATCACTTCTAATGTATGAGCAAGAAGTAACTCCATTAAAGTGCCTTTGAAGTTTTGAAGCCATGTGTACTATTACACCAGAAAATTATACAAAATAATCAGTCCTTTGGCAGTGGCAGTTTGTTAAAACTTTTCGGTGTTATAATACACACGAGTTAAAAATTCCAAATGCACCTTGATGGAGTTTTAAAAGTTAAAACACAGTACATCTATACATGTTAAAAAATTAAAAACATTAACTTATATGGAACGGAAACATCTGTAGAGATACCTACATAAAAGAAACTGTTTCATAACATAGTGGAGATTTCGTGGTATATGGAGCCAATAACAAAAAGAATAAGATATAAGATTAGAACAGTCGAACTCAAGATCATGAGAAGCTTTTTAAAAATTATAAGAAGAGACAAAGTCAAAACCGAGGAAATTCTGAGAAAAATGAAAGTCACCTGTTTAATTACGAAGAGTTTAGAAAATAGAGCACTCTAATGGTATGGGCACGTTGAACGGGTGGAAAAAAGTGACAAACCGGCTCTAGCTTGGACAGCTAATAATATAAAAACAGCTATGGAAGAAAGAAGCAGAGCCGCACCGTCCATATGGGCAATACGACTGCGCCATGGTCCGAAATGCGCCACAAGGCAGCGCGACATAATTTGAGGAAATAAAAACAATTTAAAACGTTCTACTTGTAAAAGCACGCTAAGACTCTACGAAATTTGAAATTTAAGGTATTTAATGAGATACTTGCATTTATAAAAATAAAAATTAAATTCTGAAACTTCTCTAAATTAAAGATACATAGATAGGTACCCATGAGATTGAAAACCATACATTAAACTCAGTATTTTTTGTACGTGAGCTGGTATACTACGAATACAGGTGCCGCATTCCCAAGGATACGCAGTAGACCGAATTTTTAAAACCAATCAAATTTGACCCAATGGGCAAACAATAACACGTGCTACACGATGTTGTCGTTTGCGTGAAAAGTTTTAACCAAAACGGTTGCTTATATTCGTAATTATTTTTGTTAAAAAATATTTCTGTACTTAATTGACATATTAATAATTTATTAATTATCAGTTATTTATGTAATTTATAAATTAAATATACATTTTATTGTTTTTTATAACATTTATTATTTTCATTCCTTCTTATTTCCTTTTGAAAAATCTCAAATACGGATCACTTCGCGCCCTGAACTTTGGGTCAATCTTCATTGGTTCATGGATTATGTCCCCTTCTACAAACCTCTCTGTATATATAGTGGTGCCACAGCATAAATACTGTACAGTAGATCCACTTGCCCGTCGGCGCTTTGAAGTCTTTAAGCTACCTCGATTATCACGCCCACAAACGATAGATCGCCGACCGCTTGCCGACCGTCATCGTCTGCGATTGCAGTATAAAACAACTAGGGACGCATTAGATAAAATTATATTATTGTAGCAAGTAAATTTTGTAAAAACTGAAAACTCTTGTTATAATGGTAGTAAAAGAGCAAATAGAATTGTGTGTAAAAACAAAATTAATTGACGCTTTTGAACAATTACTTTGTTAACTTAAATAGGTACATACATAATTCACCATTTACACAAGTTACAAAACTAAAGCTTGTTTTTGTTGTTTGTTAAAAAAATCTTTATTATAATAATTTTGTATTTTGAGGACTGGTTACCTATAAAACATATTATATTGTATAAAATATTACAGCGTTTCACTTATCAATGTAGGCTGCTTTAAGTAATTTTTTTTATTAGTGAGAAGTTATTAGTTAAAAGTTATTGATATGAAAATAAAACAGAGTACATTTAGATTTTTAAACGTGTGCAATTTTTCTTATTTTATTTGTTGAAGATTTAAAAGATCTTTAGTTAAAATTTTTTTATATAGTATCCAACGAAAACTGTTTTAATGTAAACGTCAAAAACGGTACGTTTTGACGTTTTTATCAGTTCGAGAAATTTTAAAATAACCGAACTGTACGGAGACGTTTAAAGATTAAATTCGTTTATAGACTGCAATGTAAACACGTTTTTAAAATTTTATTATTATTACAATAATAACGTTTCATATTTACCATAATTTAATTCTGGTCCAACATAACTAGAAGATCCTACTAACGAATGGAAAATTACAGGAATAGAGTCTTTTCACAACCTTTCTTCCATACGGGGCCACTACACAACTAAAGCTATACGGCTCTGGCGTAATCGATGTGTTCGCTTGCGCGAATCAATCATAACTGCTGCCAACGTCCCGAGAATCGGCTGTCAATGTTTTTCGAGAGTGAGCCTACTAGTGAGGGGGTAGGCGGAGCAGACCACACGGCGCCTACCCATAAAACTGGTCCGACCTCTCCTATCCCAGGCTTGTCTGGGTAACGGTTATTTAGTAAAAAAGGCTTATAGGTTCCCCGCCTATGCGTCCCAGGATCAAATGTGTGGTAGAGAAACACGTAAGTGTTCTCGACGATTACTCATTAACGTTGCGGAGGAAACTCTGCTAACATGAGAACCGGTGTGGGTGGATTTGATTCTTACCTGGAACTAGGTCAATTATGGTCACCGTTAGGAACCCGCTGGTTGACTAAGCCAATTATGGTCACCGTTAGGAACCCGCTGGTTGACTGGGTCAATTATGATCACCATAGGAACTCGCTGATTGACTAAATTCTAAGGCGGAGAATTGAAGTGAGGTTTATCTCGCCCTAGGGGAGTATACCTAGGTCATATGGAAAACCGCATGCCACCAGGTACTGTGCTCTGGCAGTTGTTCGTTTCACCATATGACTCGTTATCGAGTACTGTAATATGAAGCAGCTCTAGAACCGTACACTTAAAGGGAGTTGATGCGAAAAGGGGTATCATAGGCTCTCACTCTCAAGACAACTTCACCTGAATAGGGTACATACCGGGAGTCTAAAATGTATTGACTTGAAAACGAAGCTCTGTCGAGGGCACACCAGGCCTATAACTGGAAGACCGGTGTGGGAAGCCACTACGGTCGAACAAAGATCCCCGACTTGAGTTGGAGACTAAATACTCAGGGGGGCTGTGCAGACCACACGGCGCCTTCCCATAAAACTGGTCCGATCTCTCCTATCCCAGGATTGACTGGGTAACGGTTATTAAGTAAAAAAAGCCCAGGTCCCCTGCCTGGGCTTCCAGGATAAAATGTGTGCTAGAGATACACGTAAGTGTACTCGACGATTACTCATTAACGTTGCGGAGGAAACTCTGCTAACATGAGAACCGGTGTGGGTGGATTCGATTCTCACCTGGATCACGGTCATTTATGGTCACCGTAAGGAACCCGCTGTTTGATTAAATCTAAGGAGGAGAATTGAAGTGAGGTTTATCCCGATCACAGAGGGGTAAATCTGGACCAATGGGAAACTGCATGCCACCAGGTACTGGCTCCGGAAGCTGCTCGGATCAGTGGACTCGAAGTGGCTCTAGAACCTTTACACTTAAAGGGAGTGATGCGAGAAGGGTTCATAGCCTCTCACTCTCAAGACAACTTCACCTGAAAGGGTACATACCGGGGGTCTTTAACGTGTAGACTTGTAAACGAAGCGCTGTCGAGGGCACACCAAGCCTATAATTTGGTAGATCGGGGTGGCAAAACCATTAAAAAACTAAGTCCTGCCACATTGAGGTTGGATTCGATTGGGTAGTGGTCCTCAATTCTACAGAATTGGGGGATAGTCCGAAGCTGGACGAGGTACAATCTCCTAGGAGAGAGTGCCGACGGGTGAGTACGTTTATCGCTCCGGTACTAGCCTGGAAAGCTAGTAGAGGATGGATAGTAACCTCGCTCCTACCAGTGAGTGACTGGTAGCACTATCTCTGATAGTCGCGCGCTAATTGAGCGTAAGTCAATTCATGTCTAAAAGACGGGAAGGAACACCCGAACGTTCATAAATATAAAGTATCAAAATACAGCCAAAATCAACTACGGCCTATTATAAATTTATAAGGCTATAAGTCACTGTTAGAGTGAACTCACTAGTCTGAAGATCACTCTGTTTTATATCCTGAAGATTGTCTTTAGGACTCCTATGCAGCGAAGTAAGGCGGTGAAATTCATTCGATAGAAGTTAGTCATACCAGTGAGCCTACTAGTTATTATTAGACTGTGGTAGTGCTTTACATATCCGACTAACCTAGGGACCGTACTTTTTGAGAAGCCTTTTTACATTCTGGTGGCATTAGCCTATTAAAAGAAATCACGATAGATAAATTGAGGGCGTATAAATAAATTTACACGGTGGCACCTATGAGGCTTGACGCGGTCCTGGAAAGAAGGCTATGGTAATAGAAAATTGCAAACCTTATGGGGCAACAGCCGGAGAACAAGAAAAAGAAGAAAGTATATTTAAAAGTTTTATTTGCAAATTTAATCATTATTATTTCAATTATTTTTTGTTAAGTATCATCACTAAATGATGACAAAACTAAGCTTATCAGTGATATCCATTGGTAGTTTTCACCATACTTTCAAATGTTTTATTCGAAAATTACTTTACTTGTTTTTTAGATTTCGAAATTTATCATTTTATTTATAAATATATAAAATATACTTAAAAGAAGTTTTTTATAGTAAATTCCACATATTCTGTAGTAACTTCCATGCTTTATCGTATTCATTGTATTCCCTGGAAAGAATAAAACGTATTAAAAAATAAAATAATTATTTATGGGATGGGAAAAAATTTATTACGCACAAGATGTTTAGCTTTATATGAGAAATATTTGTTATCTTTTGTTTCAACAGAATTATAAAGATCCGCAAAAATGCGAGAACAGCACATTTTCAGTAATTTAATTACTCTTCTCATATTTCTTCATTAACCTATTCTTCTACGTAATTTGTAAATATTGACTCAGCAGGTAAAGTAATACAAGACGATAAACAAAAATTTTATTATGCATATTCACAAACTGCCATTCCTTTTTTTTGTATACTAAATTCCGTTGGTCACTGACACAATTTTTTAAAAATGAAAACCATCACGTTCAAACCGTTAAATATTCTACACTTTCTTCTCATGGACAACAAGTTCCGTTGATGCTGCTGATTTCTTGGTTGGCGGATAACCTATCTATCCATACAGTTAAGGTCGTATCTACAACAACTACAGTTAACGGCTTACTTTCTTTAGTAATGGACTAGATAGCACAAGCATAGTTGTATTTTTACATTTCTTTCTTTCCCATTAAAAATATTATAATACGTATTTGATCCTCTTCTTTACAAGATATGAAGATAATGATAATCATGAAAATGTGTGCTGTCTTACCAAATCTTTCTTCTGGTTTATTGATGGAAATGAGGTTGTAAAAATTTTACGCTTGGTGGTTTTATTATAGTGTGCATACCTTAACCGTCACAATTATTTTACAATGCATTAGCCTGCAATGTGGGAAGAAAATTATTGTGATCAATTGAGATATTAAACTTTTATTACTTATTTATTAGAAAGTCATTAAGTTAATTATCGCATTGTTCTGTAAGCAAAAATAACTGCCAGAAAGACAATTTGTGATTACATTATAAAAGTGTTTTATTCGATTTTTTCGCATGGTAGTATATTAATTAGTGAATGCAATAATAATCCTAATAACAATATCGATAATAATAATAATCACAGCAATCATTTAGAAAATGCAGATGCAAATAATAACGGAACTTGTTATACCCACTTCTATGTTTTTACTTTGTTTATATTTTTTCTTTTCTTTCCTTTTTTGTCAGTACGTTATTATATCCGGGATAGTTTCTTGATTAAAAATCGATTTACGCTAGCCAATTTAGGTTACATTATTGTTATTAATGTTAAACGCTTTCTGCATTATAACATTCTTCATGTATGGTTAGTGTTAAAATTATATAAAACACAGAACAAAAATATATTTATTGGATTTATCAATATAAAGGTTGAATGTACCATTTTATTCTTGAAATTAGAAAGTGTTATACCACAGGACTACATTCACAGATGCCGCTGGCTGCAAATCAGCGCACGGTCTACTAGATTCATATAAGCTTCGCTTATATACGGCCGTCTCATTTCCAGTTTTTTCATTGTTGCAATTAGAATCCAAAAATTACAGATCGGTACGTTAAGTGGCGCCCACTGCCGATAATTTTGCAACGAAGTTGGTTTGTATTCAGACTGCAGTCGTTAATTTTAAGGGTATAGTTCATACCAATAATTGTCATTTGCTATTGTGCAATATTAATTTATTGACATTTGTACATACTATTTAAATATAATGTACATAAATAAGACAAAAATATGTTGCAGTAGGAATTTGGAAAGCAAAATATCCTACATATAAGAAAATTTTACTTTTTTTAGTAAGTTTTACTAGATTTTATATAACATTACTAATTGACTGATTTTTTTAGACTAGAAACAACTTAATAACTACATAATAGCCATAATATAAGTACAGTGTAATATTTCACAAATTACGAATACTCTTTTGGGATTTGTAGCACTTGAATTACCACAGCAGATAATGTAGACACCTAATGTTAATGCACGACCTATGAACTGAAGCTACGACTAAAAGTATAACCATGGAATAAAGAAATCTCACGGTGAAAGACATTACTGAAAATAAATATTTTTAGACATAAGAGCTGATGAAATCTACTTGAATCTAAGGCCACTCGTTTCAGTTAAAAGAGACTGACAAGATTTGTCTCCTAAGACATTAGCTTTATATAGAATTTTTGATATCGCATATCATAAACCAAAAGCGATGACAGAGAAAGAATTTTAAAATTTTGAAGGGTAGGTAATAAGTAGGAATATAGGATAGGTAACGATAAGTAAAAAACGATTTTGTTATCATGTCTTAACAGGTTTTGTAGTAAAGCTGAGAAAGTGTTCCAGAAAGAAGATGGAGTCTGGAACTTTTCTGAACTAACTACCTATTGATAATAATAACATGACAATCGTTGTAAAATCAAGTCAATAGTATAAAAAATACGTGTACCTGTGAAGTGGTTGTTGAAGTACCTATGTTTTTTAGTTTTAATGTAGCCATAAGTGTTGTTCTTAATGCATAATTTAACAACATCTGATCGTTGTTAAGATATTTTTTGTTATTACCTACTGTTAATGTCTGAGTAAATACATGTATTCTGAAAGTGAAGTACTTCCTTTAAGTGCGATCTCTTCAATCGGAGGCAGTTTGACACAATTGACATAAAGTATAACCTAAAAATTAACGACTGAGCTCTGACTTTAAATATCTTTGTTGTAAAATTACCACCAGTAGGCGCCATTTAACGTACGAATCTGACTTTATACGAATCTGTAATAATTTTCAACAATGAAAAAACTTTAAGTGAGACGGCCGTATATAAGCGAAGCTTATATAAATCTAGTAGACCGTGATCAGCGATTGATACTAATGTCAGAATTTCCCCTGGCGCTGATGTAGTACGGAATCTAGAGTCGTTGCATCTAGTCACCTAGGTCAGTTGGTCGCTGCATCTAGTCACCTAGGTCAGCTGGTCGATCAGAGTACCGCAAACCACCGCCATATTGGGGCAGGGAAGGGTGATTTTTAATAATGGACAAATTAAAACCACGTTTTACGTATTAGACATATTAGAGGTTTGATCTTTCAGAATAAGAAAAACCTTTTAAAGTAAACGTGGATTTGATTAAATTCAATACAGAACAAATAATGAACAATTTCGTGCTTCGTTTGCCCCAATATGGCGGCGGTTTGCGTTACTCTAATCTACCAGCTGGCCTAGGTAACTAGATGCAGTGACTCTAACGGAATCAGCCTATCTAAGTTCGACATGATCGTTCGGCTCGATGACGCACTTGTTTGGAAAACTGTTTTTTATGTAAATTTTCCTACTAACACAAAATTACAATTTTGCTATACTATCCCTTATATCTACACTAAAATCTTCATCTTTCGAAAAAGTTTTTATTACCCGCAGACCATAGTTGGCAAGACTCCAACGAAGGTTTTGTTAAAAAAATTATTTCGATACATGTAATACAGACCAAATTATTGCAATTACAATGTCTGCTGTGCGCGCGGCCTTAACTCTCGTACTCCAACGAAGCAGCTAAACGCATAGCTGCCTTTATTACAAAACCTTACAGTCTAACCTAAGAGTATTGCTTATAACTAGACCACTCACGTTCGTCCCCGACCACAACCTCGACGTGGTCCGCGATGTGGTCGGGGATGTGGTCCTGAGAATGCCAGGAATGTTTACATTTGCTTAAATTTATTGCATAAACAACTTCGACGTCAGCTGTTTTGTGTATAATAAAATTATAAGATCGTATTTCTTTAAAACATCAGAATGAAAGAAAACATTATTGAGTCGTTATAAAATGTGTACTGAATCTCTTTCTTTAATTAGAAATATTTCGAAATAGCTTATGCAATTAACAAAACTTTTCATAAGCGTAATAACCCTGACATCATCCATAGGTATTATTACACATCAAACCTTTATTATGAAACGAAAATAAATATTTTGTCACATTTGTAGAGACCGTTTAATAAATTCAACCAAATTTGATGTAACTGATTCTTAATTTTACAAATCATGTTTACAATATGGGTCATAACCTCATAACCTTGGAGGATAATTACAATCTGTACTACTAATTGTTACCTGGACACTTGATGCCATCTATTTTCTTGTATAATAGGAAATAAGTACTGAGAATTTTATACTTTTTGAAAAATTAATTTTATTTATGTATAATATTTTATAAATGTTGAAACTACAGTATTATTTAGCCAACTTAAATGTTCATCAGTTTTTCATTCGGTGAATCAGTTTATATCAAATTCGGTTCAATTTATTAAACGGTCGTATTTATTAGATGTGACAAAATGTTTATTTTACCAGAATCAGCATAATGAGCCATGTGAATAAAACGTAGCAAATGCTTTTACTACTATTAATAAAAGATAACAGATATGATTTTTAATTAATAAGAATAAGAGAGATGCATAGGAAAAGCATTTACTTACTATGTAAATGTAAACATTTCTGGCATTCTCAGGACCACATCCCCGACCACATCGCGGACCACGTCGGGGATGTGGTCGGGGACGACCGTGAGTGGTCTACAATATTCTATGATATTTAACTGTAGACACTGGATCTACATTTAAGTAATAACAACAAATAAGATGTGATATACGAGGGTTGATAATATGAGATGATGATGATGAGATGAGAAATATTTTATTTTTCAGCATAATCTCCCATAACATTAATACACTTACCCTACCGATGCTCTAGCATTTCAATAGCCTCTTGGAAAAAGATTGTCTCACCACTGCAAACCACTTTTCTACACTGGACATGACTTCTTCGTTACTTGAAGATTTTTTTCCCCGCAAATACTCTTTTAATTTTGGGAACAATCTGTAATCGCTTGGGCCCAAGTCCGGAGAATACGATGGATGATCGACTAATTCGAAGCCTGCTTGATGAATGGTGGCCACCGCAACACAAGATGTGTGACGCAGCATTATCCTGATGGGACAAAACACCTCAACGGTAATCTGTGAGAATTATTCCTCGAGAATCCCAAAAAGCTGACAGAAGAACGTTCCCGGCTGACGGTACCACCTTAAATTTGCGTGGTGGAGGAGAATCACGATGTTTCCATTCTTTAGTTTGAACTTTGGTGCACGGATCATAATGATGAATCCAAGTTTCATACATGGTAACATGTCGATCAAGAAAGTCCTCCTTATTTGCTCGGTACATTGTCAAAAGACGCTCGCAAGTCAAAACCCGGTCCCGTTTTTGATTATTCGTCAACATTCGCGGCACCCACTTTGCGCTTACTTTTTACATGTTCAATTCATTAGTAAGTATAGGTTGAACAACATGATATGACAAGCTAGTATTGTCAACAATTTGCCTGATGCGTGTTCGTCGAGCTTGAAGCACTATATCTTGAACTTTTTTAATGTTTTTGTCAGTAGTTACCGTAAGAGGGAGTCCTCCAGCATGTTAATTTTCACAAGAAATTGTTCTACACCTGAACTCAGGGCACCAGCGTTTTGCTCTGTCATAAGATAGTACGTTCCACATCCGCGCGAAATGGTGTTTTCTATCCATTTTTCATGTTTGAATAGCCATTCAACGTAGAAAAATGTGCTGAATTGAATGGTGCAAAAATTATCAAAATCCGTCTGATACATTTTTTTAAATCGCATTTTACCAAAAACATGGCACTTTTACCATCAACTCGCTCGCCGTGACCAACTTTCGGCGGTTCGTTTTCAGCGTAGTCGCAAGATTGCCCTCCCAAAACCGATAACTTTTGTGTGGACGTGTACAAAGATCATTTTGATGCCAAAAAAATAAAAATCCATCAACTCTTCGAAGACTTGATGCCTTTTTAAGTTGAAAATGTCCGTTTTGCGACTTTCTGCCCGCTAAAACGTGAACAATCTACCGTAATCCAACGTGTCAAAAAGCATGAAGTAGAAAAGCCGTGCTTGTTCATTTTCTTATTCATTTTCTTTAGGCTTTTCTCGTTGTTTTTTCGTCATGTGTCTGCAAATTTTGGATTAATGCTTAAGGCAAGTTTTTTCTGAATAGATTGCTTTGTTTTGACAAATCTTAGCCATCACCACCACATCAAAGCAACGAAAAGAGCAAGATCGTTCCCCTATTGTTGTTACAATGTCCTGGTGAATTTGAGTCGGTGTCATCATTTTTTTTCTGCAAGTATTTTGTCACTCTCTGCTCAACTGGATTCATTTTTCTTAAATATTACGACACATTAACATAAATCAAACAGCAGTATGAAAACGCTTTGAGATACAAAGCTAATATTTTGTATACATAACCTATAAATGTGAATCTGAGAATCGAAAACAACTTAACAACATGCAATGTAGTCTACATGTTGTCAATCTAGTCTATCATGAAGTCTCGTAAACTTGAATTTATAGTTCTAAAACGTTTCTGTTCCTTTGTCAACATTTTAATATTGAAGATAACTTGCCTTAGACCGCAGTCGAGAAATATGACATTTTAAGACTCAGTTGACAAGGTGAAAGTCTTTATTTTTGACATTTATCAGCAGCGGCAGATAATAGTTATTTGCGTGCCAAGCTTTATAAACTAATCTTTATGGGCGAGCTTGAAAGTTTGTGGGGCGAGCAACGAAGGAGCGTGCTTCCATAATCCAGTGAGCCTATTAAAATTAATTGCAAAGCGTACAAAGTTTTATTTCCACTTTCACCCGCGTTTTTAATTAATTTATTGTATATTTTTTATACTAGTTATTTATGTATTAAGTGCATAAAGAGGCTTTTATGACCGGAAGTGCCCAAACGCCTAGGGCTAGGAAAAGGCTGTAGAGCCATAAAAACAAGTTATGCCCGCTATACATACACTAGTTTATGCACAGATTAAGTTTTTATCTCAAGTTTATTATTGTGTACAAAATATAATTAAATGAGTACGTACGCACATCCAGCCGCTGTGCTTATACTTGAAGTACGTTACTATAGTAACTATTTCAAATTCAAAAGTTTACAAATTATATTAAAAATAAATCAAGTTCTACAAAAAAACAGCTGACATTTAATTGAGGTTACTTTATTGCCCGTCGGACCATAAAGAGGCTCGTGGGCCATAAAGTGACGTTTATGTTTAGATGAGTCTAGCAATAATAGTCTAATTATAATTAGCGATTTTGACCGGTTTATGGGCCTGTTTTTAGAGCATAAATTGCTAAATTAGAGCTCTAGGGCTGTAAAGCTTTTTAGAGCGCGCTAGAAAAATAGGATAAAAATAGAAAAATTCGGCTCTCGCCTCAGGCGCTAACTGACTCTGCGGGCTCTAAAACACACAATTAAGCCCTTAATACATAATATACTATTAGGTGCCGCTGGTGGTGAGTCAGGGCTAAGTTATATCAAAACAAAAAATTTCTTTTGTCAAGATTTTATTTTTCTTTAAACGTCAGAAAACATGATATTTTGATAAAATTTACATTTCAATTGATTCTTTGAAGATAAAATAACATATTTTATGCAGATTAAAGTGGCTTCTTGTGCTTCGCCTGTTTTACCTGCCTCACTAAGCTCCTTATAAAATAATATACTATTATTTCCACTTTCTATGTAAATGACACATCATGGGCATTCGTGGTAACTAAGTAACTGAGTAGTTACAGCTACAGCCTGGAAAATTTTACGGGCTCCTAAAAGAGACAAGAGATAAAATTCAACAATGCCATTGCCATCTAAATATTTACTCCAGGCCTTAAGGCAGCAATTGTTTTTTGCTGTGACGTCACAGTAAAGGGGTAACTGTCATGTAAAAATATTTGAGAATTATTAAAATTTTAAGAACTTAAAGAAGCAAAAACTTAATAAAAAGTAAGTCCTTTTTTAATTAACACTATCTTTCTTATTCGAATTACGTGTTTGTTGTTTAGAAATATCTGGCGTTTTTAAATACCGTTAATATTCATTAAGTGAAAGTATTTATTATTGTTTGTTTATAATTGAGGTTAGGTTCGTGTATTTACGCTTTTTTTCTTAATTTTTATCTTGTAATTCATTTAATCAAACACAAAATGCTTGTTACCTATTAATTATATAATTTTAATAAACTTCTTTTTAATGAATTGTTTAAACAAGAATTTTAACAGGTTTTTAACCTAATTCGAGTGTGATTGCATGTAAAATAAAATGGATATAACTTAATAAATTGACTTTTAATTGTTAGAAAATGAAGTATTGCTGTATTCCTGGTTGTACATCAAATTCCCGGAAGGGGGTTCCTTACATTCCTATATTTTCCTTTCCTGCCGATGACTCTTTATTAGAAATATGGAAGAAGAAAATTCCAGTAGAAAAATTGAAAATTACCAAAAATGTTGGCGTGTGTGTTAAACATTTTCACGAAACTTTTGTTTTAAAGGAACACAGAGTTAAAAGACCCGATGGTATGCCTTTTTAACTTTCTAAATTTAGTTTATCTAAACTCCTTTCTTGAAAATCTATAATAGGTACGGAATTAGTGATTCCTAGGGAAAAACTAGCGTTGGCAAAGGATGCCTACCCATCCATCTTTCCTGGCCTTCCAAAATATTTAACTTCCATTCCTCCTTCCGCTAGAACAGATCCTGGAGAAAGGAGAGCAGCTTTCATTGAAAAAGAGAATTCGAAATATGAAGAATGGCTTTTAAACGATAACATCCAAAGTCTAAATGATATTATAAAAGGCATACAAGAAGGAAAAATTATGTGCAAGAATTGGCTAATTAATCAGCATGAAAATAATCTTTATTTCTTTCTAATAAATTATTTACAAACACCAAGTTTAGAATATACAGTAATCTTAGATGCTAATTTTACAACAAAAGTGTTTTACAATTCTATAGAAATTAATCTCCAAAGTTATGACTATATATTAGGTAAAGAACTAATTTGTAATACTTATAATAAGCTTGAGAATTTCTTAAACGCTATTAACAACTCCTCAAAGGAACAGCCAGCAACTTTTAATGAAAAAATTCCTACATGTCGTAACCTCCTAGAAGAATGTATTACAGAATGTGATCAGAATAACATTTCTACACTAAGGTTTATTTCAGAGCAGTTACATCTTTTAATAAGCAAACAAATTAGATATAGTACTGATTTACTGCTATTTTGTTGTACATTTTTATTTACTTTTCCTAGTGCATATTCATTTCTAAGGGAACAAAACATTTTAAAGTTGCCCAATCCATTTTATTTGAAAACCTTTAATCTTCATAATATTAATGGCGAAATTAATGAGTCTTTAAAATTGTATTTAACACAAAAAGCAAATGCCATTCAAGATCATGAAAAGAAGGTTTGCTTATTACTAGACGAAATATATGTAAAACCTAAAATTAGTTACACAGGCAATAATATCGTAGGTATAGCAGCCAACAGTGACACTTTTCAAGCAGCATCTACAATTCAGGTTTTTATGATGAAGTCATTACTTTCGAACAATAAAGATGTGGTTGCTCTTTTACCTGTAAAAGATTTAGATTCAAAATTTTTATATGAACAGACCATCAAAATTTTTAATTTATTACATAATTGTGACTATGAAGTACTTAGCATAATAACAGATAACAATAAAGTAAATGTTAAATTATTTACACAATTAAGTGGTGAACAGAAACTAAATATTTCTATTGAACATCCCTGTGACCGATCAAAAAAAGTCTTTTTATTGTTTGATACTGTACATTTATTAAAAAATATTAGAAATAATTGGTTGAATGAAAAAACTAAAAGACTTATATATCCCTCTTTCGAAAATAATGCAGAAATAAGGGAAGCTAAATTTCAAGAAATTGTAAATCTATATGAATCTGAGAAAAATTCTATTGTTAAGCAAGCTCCTGCCGTATCTTTTAAAGCTTGTTTTCCAAACAATTTAGAAAGGCAAAATGTTTTTGACGAGAAGCTAATTGCTGCCATGAGCGACCTAGGGACAAGAGAATTTATTCAGATTATTAGTCACTGGTGGTCAACAGTAAATGTAAAACATCCAAAAAAGGGAAAACATCTTCGTGACTTTCATGCAGATCCCGTTCGAAGCATGCATCAAGCTAACATAAATTATTTAAAAGAATTCGCAAAATGGCTCAAAACATGGGAAACTATTACTGTTCTAGAAAATTTTAAAAGGGCTGGTAAATTAAGCAAGGAAACATTTTCAGCTTTACTGCATACAACGGAAGCTTTAATTCAAGTATGCGATTATCTCTTATATAGTTTAAGTTTTTCATATGTTATGTTAGGATCTTTTTAAACTGATGTACTGGAGCGTAGATTTGGCAAGTATCGCAGAATGAGTGGTTGTAATTACAATGTTTCCGTCCAGCAAATTATTGACTCTGAAAAAAAATTAAATTTAATAGCTTACTAAAATTAAATCGTACTACATTAAAGTTAAGAAATATTATTGACGATATAAATTCTGACACAACTCAAGAGTATATAAATGAAGACATGCTGTTTTTACAGGACAATGATCAAATTATACATGAATTTGAAAATGTTGATATCAGTAACGATACTTTACAAACATTAGTATTTATAGCTGGTTATGTGGGATATAAAGTAACGTCCAAAACAAATTGTCAAGAATGTATTGACAGTTTTATTGTGAATAAAGAAATTATTTATCACTTACCAACTAGAGATACTTACTTTTGTAAACTTGACCGAGGTGGTTTAAAATATCCCTCGGAGCTATCACTGTGTATTGCAACTTCACTATATCAGTTATTTGAAACGATAACATCAGAACCATATGAATCGTTATTTATAAAAGCTAAAAATCAAAAAGGAATATTAAAATCACTCCTCCTAGAAATATTTGAATTCGATCAAGACACTTGCACCGCTTGCTGTAGAAATCGTTTACCTTTATACCAAAAACTTTTAACTACATGGATAAACATATTATTAAACAATTATACAAAACTAAAGACCAATACCTTAAAAGAAGACAAACATGTTGGAAAAAGAAGAAAAGTAACTACATTTACAAAAATATAAACTTCATTATTAGTCGCAAATTAGGTTAGGTTAGAATAAGTTATTTATTCACGGCAATTTATTAAAAATGTTGCGACGCTCTTCGGTAACTGATGTTCTGAGAGGCCGGACTCCTGCTATGTCCGTCCGTCCTATAAGGTACTAATTTTCTCGGGTGCCAGATTTTATAGAGTTTACTCTCTGTCATACCCAATAGTGTACCCTTTGACCCTATCGGAGCCAAGGTTACTTACAGTGGAGATACGGTACACCAGAGGTCTTGCAAGGGTGTACAAAAATATTTGAAGCAGGCAAGCAAAAGCCAAGCAAGCAATCGAACTACCAAAACTACCCCTCGGTCTACTCGGATAAACCCAGCCAAACCAGCAGGAAGGATAGGGGTAGCAGGATACCGAGGTTAGGGTAATTAGATGGGGTGACGGGGCGGTATGAGGGAGGAGGGGACCTGCACCACGGTCCAGCTCGGTGGTGCGGCAGAGAGAGAAAGAGAGAAAAAAACCAGCACCACGGTCAAGCGCAGTAGTGCGGCAGAAGAAAAGGAAGGAAGAGAAAGAGAGAGAGAAGGAACCAGCACCACGGTCAAGCGCAGTAGTGCGGCAGAAGAAAAGGAAGGTAGAGAAAGAGAGAGAGAAAAGGAACCAGCACCACGGTCAAGCGCAGTAGTGCGGCAGAAGAAAAGAAAGGAAAGAGAGAGAGAAAGAACCAGCACCACGGTCAAGCTCGGTAGTGCGGCAGAGAGAAAAGGAAGGAAGAGAAAGAGAGAGAGAGAGAGAACCAGCACCACGGTCAAGCTCGGTAGTGCGGCAGAAGAAACGGAAAGAGGGAGAGAAAGAGAGAGAGAGAACCAGCACCACGGACAAGCTCGGTAGTGCGGCAGAAGAAACGGAAAGAGGGAGACGGAAGTCAGTAAAGGAGAGCGGGCTGGTGTAGCGGAAAGCGGTGAATACACTAAAGCTAAGCTCACCTGTGTATTCTCGGTCGGTCCCGTTGCTGCACACTAGACACTTCACTTTGATGATCAGACTGTTCGCTTGGAGTTGTATTTGTAGTTGCGAACTACCAACTGCCTTAACCGTAACACGACCGCGCCTTTTATAGGCGACAAGAGTGCGCGCGTCACGCTCGGCAGGCGGCTAGACAGTGGGGGATCAACGGTGGGGGAGTCGGTGTAGCCGGACTCGATTCACGGCAATGTCGCGCGTAAATATAGAAAACTTCAAAATTAAATAATATTCTTTAATAATAATTATTATTACGAAATGTTCTAATAAATTAATAACTTTGTTTAACATAAAATTAAATAAGAAATTAAGTAACTTCGTTACAATGTATGGAATAGTTTGTAAATTGTTATCTATAAAACTGTTATTTCTATATTTTGAATTAAATTATGTTTTCTTGTTGTCTACAAATAGTTTTTTTAAATGCTTACCACGTTGATCCATTGATGCATTTAATGGGTTATGAGATAATTATTTAATTAATATGCCCACCATATGTTTTGTGGTACCAGCTGACCTTCATGGGTCCACTGTACTTTCTTACTCTTTTACAAACGCAGATAAGAATGATAAAATATCGTATTTGTTAAAAAGTTTGAAATTTTAAATAATAACTCGTAAATGTTTATACCCCTTTACCGTGACGTCACAGATTCTACCTGAAGGCCTGGAGTAAATATCTAGATGGCATTGACAATGCTCATCAACAAAAAAGTTAAACACTAATTTGTTGCTTAATTTCTATACCACGACAACGTCTAGCTATAAATTGTCCTATCGCCTTTGATTACAAAATGTTTTTTTATACAATATAATAAATCAATAAAAAGGTGCTGATTAGCGTGGAAATAAAACTTTGTACGAAGCATGCTTTGCAACTAATCTTTACTGCGCTTCTGGATTATGGAAGCTCACTCCTTTGTCGCTCGCCCCACAAACTTTCCAGCTCGCCCATAAAGATTAATTTACAAAGCTTGCCGCGTAAATAACTATTATTTCCATCTTCTATGTAAATAACACTTTAAAGAATCTTATAATAAGCGTTTTTAAAGATGACTGCTACTCAACTAATGTTGATTACTGTGCCCAAGAAAGGCAGAGGTTGATACGCTTACTCCCTGTCTCGATTCTTTTTGTAAAACGTTTCTTTATTACTAGTGATCGTCCTCCACATATCCTTCAGCACGGTGGTCGATCGCTATCCTGCCTTTTCAGTATCTGTATGTCAACTCCACTATCGAAAGACCAAGGTAGAAGATGTTCCAACTAACCGGTGAAATTTGGTAGCTGTAAATACTCAGCAATTCTTCTGTCATACTGGCAACGTTATTATTTCGATGGGCATGTTTTGATTGTAAACTCAAACATTTTCCATATAATTTAATTTCATTAATGTAATTATACTTATTATATTATTATATTATATTATATTATATTATTATACTACTAATTATACGCTTAATGCAAATATACACAAAGACAATAATATTAGAAAGCTGATGGTCAAACACCACATGCAATGTTTCAATAAAAATGGATCCGTTGTCATCAATTTCGTCAATTCCGTTTGTCGTTTCAAGAATGCGTTCATTTTTTCATGTGCTAAAATGTCCACATTTTCGTTAACTTGTAGTATACGAGTACTTCTCAGCATAAAATGAGCTAACCATACTGAACAATAGTGAAGCTTTTCAAGTCTTGACCTGTAATAACACATAAAGAATAGGTGTTGAAGTAGTATATTACGATACGAGACCGGTAAGTGTTTTACAACAGAGATAAAAAGTCGAGAATTTTTGATATCTGTTGTAAGCACTTAACGATGAGTATCGCATGATATTTTTTGCGCTAACGAAACTATTTAAAATAAATAAAGATGTATTTATAATGATTTTTTTAAATTTAATGTAGACTGCGAAACGTTCATTGTGGACATACCGCAAAATATACTAACCTTACTTTTGTAATTTTGTAATGTCAAGTTCTAGGCTTTAGCTGTCACCAAATTACAAAAGTAAGGTTAGGTATGTCTTGCAGTATGTTCACAATGAATGGTATTTTAATTATTGTATGGTATATTGACTCCTAAACATCTGTTTATTGCGCTGTCTCTATGGGAAAGAGTCTTTTTACGGGCTAGCCCGTTATGAAATAGTTATTTATCTTAATAGTGAGATAAAGGCATTGTTAACATACGAATGAGTTCTTATCCAAGCAGACGTAGATAATAGTTATTTACGTGCCAAACTTTGTAAATTAATCTTTACGGGCGAGCTGGAAAGTTTGTGGGGCGAGCCTCCATAATCCAGCAAGCCCAGTAACGATTACTTGCAAAGCGTGTCGCATACAAACTTTTATTTCCACCTTCACCAACATTTTATGAACCGTATATTTTTTATAAAAGACATTTTGGAATCAAAGGCGGTAGCACAATTTATAGCTAGGCGTTGCAATGGTGTTGTGGTTAAGCAACACATTAATTGTCATAGCTTTTTGTTGATTGTAAAAATTTTACAGGTCCCTTTTAGGAGCCTGTAAAGTTTTACAGGGCTGTGGCTGTAATTACTCATTTTCTTAGTTACATAAAGGCATGTAAAGTGGCATTTACATAGAAGGGGAAAATAAAAAATATTACGGGCTCGTTATCATCAATACCATAGCAACATACATAATTATTTAAAACATTCATATAGTATACCTTACGTATTGTGCTGTACTGTTTCAGTAAATGCAAGGATTATTTATTAAAGATTTACGAGTCGATATACCATAAAACGCTGTACAATGCTCGACCGTTACACGGAGTCTAAGTGCTTGCACGTATAACAAGCTCGCTCGTTCGTGTCGCTTGTTAGGTACCGTGCTCGCACGGTAAAGCTCTAAGTAACGGTCTTGCAATGTAATAGTTATTTATGTATCAAGGGCGTTAAAATGATGATAATGCTAGGAGGGCGACTATATTCCAGCCCGAGAGCCTGAAGAGCCCGAGGAATCGAAGTCATCCGATGGGCATTATCATCTAGTAACGCTCGTAGTACATACAAAATTTTATTTTTTACTAGAATATGTACAAGTAGAAAATTAGTTTTAATTTATAATTGTTGGCGTTGCCAAAGATGTTTATTTATATTTATAAAACTAGCAATTTTTATGTTTATTTGTTGTCGCAACACACTCGTAATAGGCAAACATATAGTTTCTGACCCAATGATTCAAATTACTATTGCACGTAACCCCGGCTCTGATTGTAAAGTAAGCGATAAGCGGGCGTTATAGACTATTACGCCCGCTTATAATGCCGTGGCTGTTATGGAGTTGTTTATATGGTTCGTATCACAGGTATAAACAACAAATAATATGTAACTGCAACATAATTAACTATTATACTCATTTATTTTCATACCAGCACCCAGACACGTTATGAATTATAACAGTTGTCATAGCAACTGGCAACGATTCGGTAACATCAACTTTGTGTAGAAAATAATAAATCGGGACACACATGAAAACAGGTCGGTAGCGCAAAATCTGATATAACACTTTTATTTCATTCGCTTTGTTCTCAAATAGTGCAAATCATAACTCACCCACTTCCAATTAAATTAAAAAGCTTGCAGGCCATGCGCATTGCGCAACCCCAATCTTATTGCATTTTAATGGCGTTCCCATCAATTCCTTGCAATGATGGCAACAATCATTCAAGAAAGGTCAGTTGAGCTAACACTGCAAATTTGAGAGCAATACAGGTATATCGTAAATGTGTAAAATGTGTAAAAATTTTAAAGCATCGCATGTAAATAAACAAGATGGGTATTTATTTTTATACATCTACATATCTACATATAACATCTACTATAACGGGATTTTATTTAAGTAATTTTTAAGTTCATGTAAATGTGAACTTTAGGGCCGGTAGTAGACGAATTGTGTAAGAACACTACTCGTATGCCAAAGGTCGTGAGTTCAAATACTGCTTTATTAGGGCGGCAGAATTTTTCTGATTTAGGAATGTGCTTGTGTTGTATGTTAGATAGGAGACATAGGACCTTAGATTTGATGTTGGTTTCCGTGGTGTAGATGTAAAATTTAAAAAACTTTGTTGTAATAAAATAATAATGTAATAAAATTGTAATAAAATAATCTGATAATGAAGAGCGGCGATTTCGCTTAGCAAATACTAACTAAAACACACATTAAAAACTAACCTTTTTAAGTTTTCTACAAATGTAATAATGTGTTTTATTACACTGATATTGAAAAATATGCAAACTCTTCTTAAAACACGCGTTACTGGCCTCACACTTATTTCGGAGCAGGTGTCGAAACCAAAACACAAAATTTGCTGTTTCCGCAATTATTATATAAACTATTTTTCTTTGAAGAATTCATTACATAGCATATTATATGTACTACTAAAATACATTGTATCCTGCTTTATTTACGATTGTTTTAAACTACTCTTCTAAGAAAAAAATGTTATAACGAATTCTAGCTTGTTTTCAACTCCTTGTCTAACTACTTACTTGCCGCGTTTGATGTACTACATATGTATGTTTTATGAAAAACGCTGTAGAGCCACTACACCTCCAGGCCATGCTGACAGGTAATTTTTAATAATAAACAAATCAACATCGCATTTTACGTATTTGACATATTAGAGGTTTGTGGTTTGTACTTACAGAATAGCAATTATGCAAAAACTTTTTAAATTAAAGCTAGATTTAATTAAATTCAATACAGATAAAAATAATGAACAATTCCGTGCTTCTTCCGCCCCAGTATGACGTCGTTTGCGATACTCTGATTCGCCAGCATGGTTAGTGGTTGATTGACGCTGTAATAAGGGTACTAAGATCTTAATATAAGGTACTGCCAACCTATCTCCATCTCTTTTAATTTGGGATAAATGTCATTAACCTCATTTTCAATTGTCATTTGCGAGCGCCAATTTAGGTTGTAATTATATATCTTGTAATTTGAACTTAGTTAAATGCGAAATATTTGTAAATTACAATTATTCTAGTATTTAGAATTTGATTTATTATCTTTAGAATCTAGCTTTGATGGTAATTACAAATTTATAAATTAACGTTATTGCAGTTAAATAATCTGAAGTCTTTTATTAATCTAAAATGCAATGAGGAACGTTTTGTGAGACAATGCACAAAACACACCTACGAATAGAACGAAAGGATTCACGTAAAACATTAAAACCGAGTTTCGTTACGCCATCTATTCTCAGGGGAGTCAATTAATCTCGAGAATAATAGAAGTACTCTAACAGTTATTTTTCTAATTTGCGTTTGTAATACGTTTATTAACGTCTATCAGTAGAAGTCGTTTATGGCTATCTATAAAAGTACACTGTACTTTAATAAATTATAGGGTTATTTAGTTTTTAAGGGTTGGATGGGTAATGCGTGGAATGTGCCAACTTCAAACTGCAAGTATCTGTCAAAATTGTCAACCTCCGATAAATTTTTAATTAATATCGTTGAATTGGTTCGCTGTTTGTTGATTGTTACTTACATGAAATTTCACTTGAAGTTATGGTCTATTTTTACTTGGAAAGAAGGTTAGGTTTTGGATATTCCTAATTAGTAACATAAACAAGTCTCGTACCTACATCAAATCTGCTTGGACAAATCAGTAAGTCCAATTCGGGCGGAGTGCAAATTAAGTTGTCTTCGCTCATATTTTATTTATTTGTAACACTAATAAAGTAAGAAAAGTAATAACTAATTTATTTGAAGTGACGGATGATGACAAATGATTCAAAAACTCAAGTGGGCGCCGAGTGTTACCAACTGTTACCAACTAACACAACATTCTCTAGACGACCAAAATATTTTTTTGTATTAAAATAAGAAAAAAGGGGGCGCAAATTAGAAAAAAATAGCATAAAATACTCGTTTTATAAGGGCATTGGCGCACTCATCCCATAGAAAAACTCGCCTGCGGCTCGTTTTCTAACTTGGGATTCGTGCGCCAAATCAACCCTTATAAAACTTGTTCTTTTATATACTAATCTAAAACGTCCTTTATTACTTTTTCTACTCGACACCTTGCGCGCACTGACATTTTTCAGCAATTTTGACAGTTCTTCTTTTTGACATAATTGTTCCATTACTGCTTCTACTACTATAGTACAACTAAAAAATGAACTGAAGTGAATCTAGCAGCCGCAAACTAGCACTCGGAGTTGATTGTCAATGAGCCTTGCTCCCAAATTTTCAAATTTAAAAAGTTTTTCACCACTCCAATTATTAATAAAATTATTAAACTACAATTAATAAATATTAATTGAAGTTCAATTAATAAATATTAATTGAAGTTGTCAAAAGTCTTTTAAGCAGCAACTAATGTCGTGCACAATTATGCTATCAGAAGGTTATTTATTAATAGGAGTTTAATAATTAACAATAAATAATTAATATTTTAAACTGGATCTTCTCTACCACACTTGTTTTAATTCAAATATTTTGACAATTAATGAGTGTTCGGCGACGGCGATTTAGCGAACTGATAAAACCGCGAGAAACAAATTCTAGGCGATAGAGTCCCTCTATAATAAATATAACCTATTTTTATTATAAAGAACTCTACTAAAACTACTAACGACGCCATCTAGTTATAGGGGGATACACGAAACACGAACATACTTGATGCAATTTAAGCTTTTGCCCCCTGTGACAATGAAGACATATTCTTTCGGGGTGCAGTTCATAAACTAGAGGAAATGGCCACTCAATGAGTCACATTATTTTTACGAGTGCAATGTATAACTTGGCTAGTCTTGCAAACGTAAATAAATAAATACGTAAATAAGCATAAGGTATTAAACCATAATAATATACTTCTACGACCCTTTATTTAATGAAAACAATTTTTCATCACCGAATACTCCAGCAAGTCGCCAGTGAGAGAAAATCCCGAAAACGTTAACTTTCGTCCCCACTGTCCCCACCGAGACGAAAATTACCTACTAATCTTAATCCGTCTAGTTGCCTGCTATTGCTGTATCGCGTCATTATTAAATCACGTCGGTGTGTGCTGTTCGTAGCTTTATCATGATTTCTGATTCAGAAAGTGATTTAGATCTTCCCAATACTCCACCAGAAATAATAAATGAAACTAAGAAAACATCTGCAAACTTATTGCCAGAAAAATTTAAAAAGAGGTATGAAGAAATCTATGCAAAATTCATGGAATGGGGAGGCTGATAATCATGTAAATTCCCTTTTTGTCTTTCTTAAGCACTGGACTATCAGCACTGAGAGTATCCAATTATAGGTGTTACCTACGAGACAAAATTCGTGAAGTGGCCCACGCATTTATCAGTGGTACGATATTCAATGTTAATAAGGTAGTACCGTCGTTTTAGAACTACCATACAGATATTAATGAAATTGAATATATCGATTCATTTTGGTCTAAAAGTGACCAAAAAAGTTTTTTTTAAGGCCAGGGTAAGCGAGAGAAAAGTTATAAGCATTTGAAATATGACACATTTAACACGTAGTCATATGAGAATATCGTTTTCCAGTACATTTATCCTCAAATTGTAGAAAAACTACCGTTCAGATTTATAAAATATTTTTTTTTATAATTACTACAACCCATAGCCTAAACCAAGGCCCCAGAAGCTATAAGCTTGTGCGGGAGGGAGGGGGCGATTATTATTATTATGTAGGCCCAATGTGCGGCTGCAGCCGACTTATAGATGGAACAGCGCAAATCCCACATTTGTGTTACAGCTAAGGAAAACTGCAGAAAACCTTAACCAGATCTGCCAGCGCCGGGAGTCGAACCCGGGCCGCTTGGGTGAAAGTTCGGCACGCCAGACATTACACTACCAAGGCCGTTGGTTATAAAATGGTTATCCACCGACAATTTTGGGCCCTTGAATGCATTGATTAGGTACATGTGAGAAAAGAGTTGAGCGATTAAACGTAAAAAATTAACATTTAGCAGCGGTAATCGGCCATGGCTTCGTAGATGTGTCAACTGGGCAAAATAACTTAGGCGCGCGCTTTATTTGAAATTCCATGTGCTGCGTAATGAAGGTTTTGCGTAATTAGAGAAAAGCAAAGAAATAGTTTATACTTAATGGTAAATAGTGTTAATTATTTATATATATAATAACAATTCCAAAGATTGCATATGAATGCATTGATTAACATATATTTTGCAGTTTGCTATACGAGACGGCGGAGTCAAGCGAGCCTCCCGATACACACTATCGCGAGCCGCGACGCGACGTTGCGAAGTCTACCTACTCACCGAATCAAAAGAGAGATTGTATATGCTTGACTAGCGTGGTAGCTACGGTACTACCTTAATTTATTGATTTTAAAAGATTTTTGATTTTTAAAAGTTATTAACAATAACACATTTGTAAACATCCACTCAAATACTGAAGGGCTTGCTTAGAACTATTCTTAGTGGTCCAATTTAAAGCATCCAAGCTGCAATTTATTGGCATATATAGCAGCTGATGTATGAAATCACTTCAGATATTTTCCCTGTATCTCGGATATCTCCTTTCGCAGTATCGTTGAAAAATATAGCTCCAGTAATGCATATGTGAGAACTAGCTAACCATACGCCGATTGTTTAATGGATATAAAGGAGTTTCGTAAAATGTATCGGGTTTTCGTTATTTCACATTCTTTTCGTCATGAGCGAGATAAGTCTGAGACAAAAGTCTGAGTTAGATTATTTAAACAATAAAATTGTTGGATTGTCGAAACGTTAAATCCAACCAGGTTCAATCTTTAAACTTTTGATCTACTTAGATATCTTCAGTACTCAACCTGCGAATTATCGCAACTTTATTATTTTAAATAATGAAATATGAATATTTATTACTTAAATATCTCAAAAATTTCGATCTGGAGATATGAATTAACGAATCTGATAATCTTTACCTCTTCAGGATCATACTATAACCTTGAAGATCTCTACCTTTTTTGGCTGGAAACAATTTTAACTGAAACCTTGAAATAAATGCAACCAAACATAACTAGTTGAAAATGATAAGCCTAGCATTGCCTAGTACTCCCCTTTCACAGCTTACCCTCCTTTCTCCCAACATATCTCCCTCTGTGACTTATCCCTCTCCTTCGGCTAATTCACCCCCTCCCCAACTTACCCTCTCCATTCTTACCATAAAATTCTACGTTGAATTCATACTCATATGCATAATATACCAACTTTCTAAACTTTATCTGTCATTTTGTCCATGTTCTTATAAGAGATAAGGCATCAGTCCTTCAGGCATGCCTATTCTACTTTTTCATTAAATATCCGAATCCGAAATGAAAATTAAAAGTTCCGAAAAAAACGGACAGCAGAGACAGACACACCCATCGAATTTCGTGAAATACTATGACAGTCGTCTGAGAATTGTTTGTGATATGATTTGTAAGCACGCGATTGGTGACTTAGTAAGCAAATAGAGAGGGGATGTTTAGTTCCGAGACGTGACGAAGCAAGCGCTGTAAGTGAACAATCGGTCTCTAGCGTATAGAATGTATCAATTACGAATAACGTTTTTAAAAATATTAATAATTAAAATCACAAAACTAAAGAGCCCTGACACATGTACAGCGTAAAATCTTGTTTATAAATAATTATAAATCTTGTTTATAAAAATTTGTGAGCACATCTATTAGTATTTCAAAAACATACACCTTTAACATTGCAAAAACAGCTAACTTATAAAATATATATTTATTAAATCGGCAGTCAAATAATCCATTATTGTACGTGGCTTGTTTCGAGCGTCTCGAAATGAATTTTTTAATTTCTGCATTTAAAAATATAAAAATTAAAAATATATAAAAATTAAGTAGTGTTTACCAATCTACCGAAACTTAGAAGTTATGTCGTTCTTTTTCTGGTGGCAGATAAAACAGATTTCTATTGTAAAAGAGGTATGTCCAAGATATTTATGACATTTCCAAATTTAGCGGTAAGTTTTAAAATTTATACACAAGGGATTGTGGAGAAATAACCCTCATTTACAATTCAACATAGTCTTTTTCTTTTATAACGATCACAATTAATAAAGGTTAATTAAGAAAATGTGTTAAGTTATAACCCTGAGAATTTATTGAGTCTTAGGAAAAACAGATACAAGAAATCTGATAAATGATAAATGGAAATTAATATCGATGATATCCTTTAAAACCACAGCTATAATATTGGAAAAAGGCAGTGTCACTCCTGATGTAATGTCTAACTGGCCACGACTGGCGATGAAATGATATTTTACATATGTGATTTTAAGATCTGATAAAAAGTAGTCTATTATCAGTTGGATAGCTTAGGATTCTGCAAAGTAAAAACCTAAAATTAACTGAGTTACTTTTATTCTCAATATCACACGGCTTAGCTCGAGAAATGTTATTTAACCATTGATTCTGATCGTGAAAGTCTATAACTCTATGGTAGTATCTTAAGAAATCGTTATGTATGTATTGTTACTTGCATGTTAAAGGTAAATAAACGGGATAATTGTTTTAGTCTTGAAATTGATTAACTTATACAATGTAGCTGCCAAGTTTTTTGTACAATGGGGATAATCCATTTAAATTACTTACAATGAGGTAAATGAAATGAAAAGTCAACATTACAGGTGCCTACTTTCTAACGAATTAGTTAAGTAAATTATGAATGTTAAAACGTTTATGCATTACAATGTATGTTTAAATAACAACCGTTTTGAATATTTACTAGAATATGCTAACGTATTCAGTTCATCACAAGTAGCAATAAGTACTGCATAATAATTATACAGGTTACTTTCTTTAGATATCATTTGTATTCCCATGGTTATTTTCACCTTGTAAAAATAAATACTATCAAAAAAGCAGTTGCAATTTCACCAAACAGTGTTTACAAAAGTTAACCTCCCTTTATCTATTCTTGGACGGAAGTATTTCCTATTGCTACTTCACTTATCTTCCAGTCTACTTTCTTAACTATGCTCTAGTGTTGATTTATATATGTATGCGTTGTTTATGTTTGTCTCTATATTTATCAATTCATTTTAATTATTATGTTCTTTTAATTAATAATACAGTCTCTGTAACTTATCTACTTCCTATTTTGTTCTATTTCTGTAACATAAGCTTCTCTACATTTCATTTTACTTAACCCAAGCAGCATCTAAGTAGCAGTAACTGAGATCGGAACTTTGATTGAGTAGTTGTTACGTAACTACAACTAAATTTATGACTTTATATGTTTAATTACTTCTATTAGGAATACCTTAGTAATTGTGTAGTTGTTTCTACTATATATTGGAACTATGTAGTTCCATTACTTGTGAGTAACATTTAAAGTATGTAGAACGGTATTGTCACTTAGTATAATTACTTTAAACTCGCTGCAACTTCAAAGTGGTATTATGATTGTAGCAGTAACTTGCCCGAAACTACTTTAAAGTTTTTAAAACCTTACAGTAGTATTGAATGTAAAACTTACGTTTTTGCAACCCAGTAGAATCACTTTAAAGTGATTTTTTCGTAAACTACTCCATCTCCATATTTACTTGTAAAATGTTGGATTAATCAATAATCATTGTAATATCAACTAATCACGCATTTCATCGCTCTTTGTATTATTAAATACATATAAAAGCTTAAACCACTTCATGGGCATAGCAGCAATTAAAACAATTAGAATAAAAATTCTAATAATAATTTTGAGAGGTGCAGAATTTTTATTCTAATTGTTTTAATTGCTGCTATACCTATGAAATGGTTTAAGATTTTATATGTTTAAATACAGAAAAATCAATGAAAAATTTTAGTTTTATTTTTAATAAAACGTAAATATTTAATTATTAAGTACGTATTACAAATAAAATAGTAATCCATTTTGTGACACGATCGCAGCATTAGTATAGAAAATGATAAAATATTTATTAAGTTCAAGAGTAGGAGAGAGCAACCACGCGACACAAAGTGTCAAAGAGAAAAGAACTTCCACGAGAGTAGCAATTACTACGCCGCCACGTATCTGCTACCCAAAAATTGTTCTCCATTTTGGTTCCAGGCACGTAGAGAAACCGTGGCAATTACGTGCTCGTGACAAGTGGCAAAAACTTAATAGTTCCACCGGTAGTTGCTGGTACGTAGTGATGACTAAAAATGCTGCTTGGGAAACCTTGGAATACTCTAACATGCTGTTTAACTTACCATTGCAGGTTTAAACCCATAAAGGGTCAAGAAATAGCATTCGATCGCTGTTCTGCATTTTCGATCAGATAAGCCCTAGGCTCCTTATAGATTTCACGGACTGCTGCTGAAGTCGTTTCAGAAGCTGCAAAGTGCGTTTACTCTACATGTTAAAAAATGGCTGTCTTTAAAAAGCGAATGGCAAAAGTTTTTGAAAGGTTGTTTTTAATATGATTTTATACCTTTAGTTTACTGAAATCGCCATGCAACCATCACTGGATGATTATATACGGAATAGGATTTCTCTGTTTTATAGACGAAATCTAGTTTGGGATTTATTTAACCGCTGTACTTGCTTATCAAGGGAATTTGTAAATTGTAAAGATGTTCCATTAGCTGCTTCCAAAGTTAGGAGAAGTTGGTGTAAGCACAATGAGGTGGATTGGGAATAAGATATCTTCAAAACTATAGAAGAATTACCCAATTCCTACAAAAAAGTAGGTAGAGTCAAATTAAGATGCCACTGTGCTAATACGGGTAATATGTAGACTATAGACACGTTTATTCATTGGTGCTTAACGTGCTTAATACGCCTAATCTTATAGCACACTTGTACTACTGAAGTTGTAAAAAAGCCAGAGTAGACTGTCAAGGCTTGGTCCAGTAAAGACGGCGTGAGATTCAACTTGTACAGGAACGCTTATTTTATAAAAGTTTTTCTAAAGTTGAGAGGACACTTAATGGATCTCAGAAGAATTAAGTTTGTGGTATAATCATCTATCAAACGTTCTTAATACTAAATCAACTCCACCTCCATTTGCTGACTCGGAATCTTATGTTGACAATTTTTTTTGTTACATACAATCAACTAGGCCATACTGGTGGATCAGAGGTACTGTAGGGTCATTCCATTGTGACTATGACTAACGTAACACTTTTGCAATCTGCTGACGTGATACTTTAATTTATCGTTTGGATTTTTCTGAAAATTATATTCCAAATTGTTTGATATCCACGTGTTAGGTAGTTCATAATGCAAACATTATATAAACTGGGTTAAATGAAAAGTTGTTGAACACCATAAAACCATTTTTCTAACAAAATCTGACATGTGATTAACGTAACGTGACTATCATAACCAATGCAACACATAACTAGAAGTGCAATAAAGCCCTAATAAAGTCTAAAAAATTATAAAAAGTTATTAAGCTATTTTTTTTCAACAGTTTATATACTGTGCATTAATTTTGTCCACAGTATGGAATACGGAATTATTCAAGATGCCTTGCTGTATCCTGTATACTGCATAGTACTTTTTGAATTCTATCCCAGCCTTGGTCACTGGCGTCCAGAAGATCCTATATTCAGAACATTGCTGTTTTCCTCAACTTTGTGCATCCTCCATGAGCTTTTATAAGGTTTATATTTGATGACAATGAAATCTGATCCCCAGTGTTCATAACCAAATTGACAAGATTTACAACTCTCACCTCGCTGTGGAATTTCTTGTTCCCCTTAACTGGTTCAATTTTACATAAAGAAATCCTGCATGGTGTTATTTTCTTCGGCCACCTGAGTTTCTGATATGTACAGACTGATATGTGCAATCAGAGTTGGTTATAGTCGCCATATAGAATAGCGATTCTTGAATTGGCTTGCTGCTCCATCGGACCATAAAATTACCCTATCTACCTGTGTGGGAATGTGCTTCTTGAAGTAATTAAAAATGGCTTCATTAGAAACCTTCACTTCATTTGATGAGTGGGTCTTTGTGTCACTAATCACAGTGTAGGATTGAATGTTCAACTCATCAACTTCTGGCAATCTGTAGTACTATATTGCCGTATACAGGGTAACTACAGCATCTATTTCATTCCTCCAATGAGCAGCCTTAACCTCATTTTGGTGCCTGATCGAAAAGTTTCCCAAAAATCTGTTAGTAGAATGACTAAGCCAACCTGCAATGCTTTCTTTTGGTTCCTCAGCTCTTCAGATAGCCACCTGCATGGGTCAGCACATAAGAAATCTGTATCTTAAGCATCTCTATCAGTTTCTTGGAATACTTAAAAGCATCTTACTGATGAACCATTGCCGTTGCTGAATCACATCGCCGTTTGTTGTCTCCCAATCCAATTCCACTACCTGTATTGATTATTGCCATCTACTTGTTCATTCCAATTTTCACATACTTGACTCAGCATACAGTCACGAGAATCTTCAACACAAACACACAACTTGATAATTTCTCTTGCAGTCTTCACTTATGATTTTCTTAAAGATCACTTCAATAAAAATGCTAAATTTTCACACTACAGACATCAGACAGCAACACACATTTTGATCCTTAATTCCACAAAGTTCAACATATAGTAGACGCAATGTGTAAAAGGTAGATAAACCAACTAGATTTTCAGAATTATTCAACAAATAAGTTGGTGAGCCTCTCTCAGGGAAAATAGTAAAAGACATTTTTGCATTTTTTCTTTTTTTTTGCAACTAAGTCACGGACAGTTTTACAATCCTTTTTACCTGGATACTGTCTATCAGAATTGCAAACTGTTTTTGGGAGAGCACACTGAACCTTTTTCATCGCCTTTCCAAAAGACTGCCAAGGAGAAAAGAGCGAAACGTCAGCTGATTGCGCAGATATATTTTGTTCTTGGGTTGCTCTTTTTCTCGCCCTCATCTGCTGCATTCGTATCTTAGTTGCCTCTCTCTCTTTTTTCAGAATTTTTTTATTATTTTTTCTTGCTTGTCTAAACTTTTTTATTGCCTTTCTCTGGTCCTCCCCTACTTGTTCGCGAGATCTTCTTGCTTGACTCTCCTGCTTTCTTTCATTAGCCGATTTTGCCATTATGGATCCTGATATGTGACAAACGTAACAACTGCTTAGTTACGTCGGTCACAAGATACCAGTTACGTTAGTCACATCTATTTAACTTATAAGGAGCCGTTTAACAAGAACGTTTGTCGAAAAGGGGTGGGGGGATTCATACAAAACGAACGGTAATGAACGGCAGGGGAGGAGGTTAAAATAATGCGAACGTTCGTTTTGTTCTCGGATCATTTAGAAATTTTAAACAAAAATATAACCAAGTAAACAAAAAATATATTAAATTGCTGAATTCCATTAAATGCATTTGGGGAGGGGGGTATGAATCGCGGAAATTTGAGGTACGAACGGAAACGAACGTAGGGGGGAGGCTGCAAAAATTACCAATTTCTGCGCACGTTCTTTTTGAATGGCTCTTAATAATACACCACATACACATTTTTTGATGCTTAAAATATATGAAATGTATCCTTGTAAGAGAATTATGGCCATTTAGTAAATATTTCTTATCAACTAAGTATTAAAAAATTAAAAAGTAACACTTTTTATGACTAACGTGGAAAAGTATTGTATTTTCAATTTTAAATCCTTAAGTCCTTTTAAATTTTATAAAACTATTATTAATTGCTCCGTTTTAAATATTAATTAATTTAATTTTAAAAACACTCGTAATATAAATTAATTTTAGATTTAAAATTACATTAATTGGAAAATACATTAAAATTTTGCAGTACTCTTATCTGCCACCATGGCCTGGCTGATTAGATTTAGTGGCTCTATGGCAATCTAGAGATCCTGCATAATAATAATAATAAATAATAAGAAGAAGAGTTGGGACATGTACGATATCACGCTTTAATTGACTGGATCCAATGTCAAGGAGTACATGATCTTAACATTACATCCTAATACACATTTTTCTTCATTGAAATTAAATTTTCTTAATAATAATATGTATTTTTTATTAGTAAATAAATATTAATAGTATTATACTAATGTCTGATTTATTGACATCTATGCAAATATTTTGCCAAGAAACAGTTTGTCAAATCAAACTGAAACTGAAAGTTGATACGTGAAAATACTTTATGAGAAATCAAGTTGTTCTTCATAGTGGATCCACATATCCTAACTCTTATCTTATATAACCTCTTATTATTATACAGGATCTCTATGGCAATCAACCCGAAAGCGCCATCTCTCGTTATATAAACAGGTTACGCGATGTAGTTATGGCATGATAACTGATAGTACCGATCTTAACCGTACTGCTACTAACTTAACTATAACCACACAAACCGAACACGAGTACAGATTTTCTTTCTTTTTAAAAGTTCCAGGTGATAAGCTTCAGCGTTACACCAGTTACCGTTACCGTATAATAAAAATTGAGCCAACCAGGTAGTAAATTTTGTTATCTCGTAAACGCCTAAATTTATTTAGCCTAAACATGCCATACAGTGATCAATAAGAACTGATCAATAGACGAATGGTCTGAGAGAGCGACTTGTTAAACCAAAATTGTAAGTTGTCTCTTGGGAGTGATAGATTTTTTTGTCCCCATCGATCATTGATATGTATAATACAGAAAAGATATGATCATAGCACACTGTTTAAAAATCCTTTTTAGAAATTCTCGCACAGCTGAATCTTATTGATGTCTCAATCCTTGGAGGTACCAAGTTTGATGATTTGATATCACTTAAATACTCTTTTGCTTTGAAAGAAAAAAATTGGCATACAGTACCTAATGCTCTGAATGCCCTTGTCAAGCGTAGTCGCTCTTCGCAACGAGTGGAGTTAGCTAGGCAATAAAACCCAAGAAAGTTGTATTTGTTTGCAACTTTGAGACCTAATACCTCTTAAACGGGCAACTACTGATAGATACCACTACTTGGAAAAGTAAGATACGTTTTTCCTCTGCACATTCTAGCTAACTCGATTTTGTTTCAAGTGCCACTACTTTATAGTTTCTGAGCTCAAAGTGTGCCCTGTCAACTCTTTTCTATTTAAACCTAACCATAATGAAAATTACTTCACCTAACAAACCCCTCAGACTTTGATAGTTTTAAGCAAGCTTTTATTATTTTATTAAGCACCTTTTTTTCATAGTCCAACTGTAATTAACGATGAGTGATTATTGTTATAAATGTTAATTGTAATTAACATTGCCAAACCACTAAAGTAAATACATACTTGTGCATTATAGGACGGTGTTATTTTTAACGACACCACAGAAGGATGTTTATCTGGTTGTCGAGACCGACTGCTTAACGTGCCCATCTGACAGCACGGCTGTCAGATGGGCACAGATTCGCTATCGAATGTATGCACAAAATGATAGAATAAGTTAAAATTTTGTGATTAACATTTTTAATGCTATATACATGTTCCATTAATTAATCTATTATACGTTTCTATCCTTTTAGTTTAAAGTAAAAACCTTTTTTAATAAGATAGATGTATTGATTGTGCTTTCAAACAAAGAAGGAGATATAATTATTATTATAACTGTCTTTCTTTTAATTGGACTACCAGACAATAATTGTTTTATTGCATGTTTCGTGAGAAAAATGAATTAACCATCGTATTTTGTATTTTTATCATGCGACAGTTTTTTATAATAAACATTTTTTATTCCAGACTGGCGTTTTTACGATCCTGTTATTGCCTATACGAGTGATAATTATCTGCGCCCTTTTAATAGCCGGCTGGCTAATTGCCATTATAGGACTATGGGGAGTAGCCGAGGAAGATTTACGTGAACGGCCTGTGACGGGATGGCGAAGGTAATTTTAGTTCATTCATTAGTTCATAATTTAATAACACATAACGAACGACTGTACATAAAATATAATAGTTACTAATTTGATGTAAATGTGTACAGATGGTGTGATGGGTTACTATAATCTTCAATACTAACACTGAGTATATTATTTTAAATTACGCGCCTGGATCGAGAGATAACCCAGGAACTAACAAATTACTTTTTTTAGGTGTAAAGCAGGTTTTACTTTTGTCGTATCTTATCCCTATAGTGTGAATACTACAGTAATCTAGTGTAGTACTACTACTAACTTCTTAAAATGGGTAAGGTTAGCTGACACTGACACACAGGGATGCTTGGGTAGCTTTAGGGAGATATGAGGTTTAGGAATTCATAAGGAACGAGATACTAACTATAACGGACGTAAACTAGTTCTAAACAGCAAGCATTTGATGTGAGAAAATCAGAAACCCATTATAAGCTTCACTATACAAAGTTCTGTTTTCTAATTTTAGAAAAGCTTGTGTTATCTGATGTAGAGAAAAATATAAGCACCTCTCAATTATTTGAAACAATTTGTTGCAAAAAAATTTAGACCGTGCTAATCTGCACCACGAGGTCATATTTTTAATTTTTAGTGCAAAAAAAAAACTTATATAAAGGACACTATGATGCACTTAGCACCTGAATTCATTTTAATATACAGATAAAAATGAGTTGAATCAATTAATAGTTTCAACGCTAATGTTCTGTATAAGCTGCGGCATTAGTCTCACAATAACATATGTAGTTAGAAGAATGTACCCGGTGATTCAAGAATATGGTAACCCCTTATTAGTTTTTTATTTTTAAGATAATGGGTTCGATCACAACTTAATTTTAAACAACATTATGCAGTGGCGGATTTAGGCACAAGCGCTTGAAGCGGCCGCTTCAGGCCCCGCAAGTCAGGGGGCCCCGCCGAGGCCTCCTGCCAAGGACCGCACTGGACACGCGATAAATAACAATTATTGGCGTGGAATTCACTTTCTCGCGAAAAGTGAAACAAAAACGGTTTATATCATTCATATCGGTTGACACATTATAGTTTTCTACGAAAAGTAAAACGTAAAAGTTTTACGAAAATAAGTAAAATATTGTAACGGAGTATACTGCTTCACAACAGACTTGCGAGGAATGTATTATCTCTGTCGCTCCGAACACTTGCTTTCTCGCACAATCAGCATCAGCGCGGTCATCAGACTACTATGATGACTATAATTTCTTGAATTAATGGTTTCTGATAAGACGTTCGGTGAAGGGGAATTTTACAACGCTTTTCAACGGGTAAAATTCCTGAATGACTTTTGTCAATTGTTTTTGGTATAGTAAAAGTAGAAAAGTTCCATTGTAAAATAACTGATTGTAAAATAAATGTATTTATGTCCGATTGCATTATAAAGTACTGTTTATTCTATTGTATCTAACTGGCTTATTATTGTACTCGTAAAATAAAGTGGTAGTAGTAAAATAAAGTATGACAACTGTATATTACATGTCAAATTTTCTTCTGTCAAGAATAGATGTCAAATTTATAAACTGATTTTTTTTGATAATTAGCCAATTTTAGGAATCGAACATATAGCTTTTTATGCAACTCTTACATAATCGGACCTTATAGATGCGCCCTTTTTATAGGCCTTGCTCGCTTCGCTCGCTCTGCCATAAACGAGGCTTGTCTATAAAGTCCTACATTATGTACTTGTTACATAAATAGCTATTATGTCCTATTGCATTATAAAGTGCTGTTTATTGTATTGTTTTGCGGCAGTAAACTGGCTTATTATTGTACTCGTAAAATAAAGTGGTAGTTGTAAAATAAAGTGTAGTATATTCAGTTTTCCAATGGCAACTGTATATTACATGTCAAATTTTCTTCTGTCAAGAATAGATGTCAAATTTATAAACTGATTTTTTTTAATAATAAGCCAATTTTAGGAGTCGGACATAAAGCTTTGTATGCAACTCTTACATAATCGAACTTTATAGACTCGCCCTTTTTATAGGCCTCGCTCGCTTCGCACGCTCGGCCATAAACTGAGCTCATTTATAAAGTTCTACATTATGTACTTGTTACATAAATAGCTATTATTTAATATTTATTAGTGCGTATAATGTTAATTAACGAATAATAAATCAGTTATACCTAAAATTATACGATTAAGTACTATGCCGGCAGAAAAATTTCACTCGATTTTCTTCATTTTGTAAACGGTCTTACATCCAGTGGCAAGTTTTACTTATGTCAAATTGTTATTTTTCTTTTAATGACATATGTCATCAAGTACAATTTAATAAAATACGTAGTTTCTAAATCAAAATGATATAAATTGATATAAATTATTTTTTATATTAATAATAAAATCAGCCAATATTATTTTATTTCTATTGAAATAGTTATTTTTGACGCGTCTATGATATTGTGTCATGTCATGAAAAGTCTTTGTTACTCGTCTAAAATTTAAGAAAAATCAGCCTACTTGATAAAAATCGTGCGAGATTTTCCTGTCAGAACAGTACCTATGTCGCAGGAAGATAGTCAAATCCGGAAAACTAACTAGCTACTTACTCATTTACTAAGTGACGAGGCAGATAGTAAATCGAACATAAATCTATATTCCTTTTGATTTTGTTATATGCCTAGGTATTAACTAAATTAAACTAAATTTACTAAATTAGAACAGGTAGTTAGTAAATGGCTTAATGTGCTGTCGGCAAATTAGGTAATAACATGCACATTTCTTCGTAGAACATTTTTTTAGATGAACACTTGGAAAATCTTTACCTTGCCTAAAGAATGTTCTGCAAAAAAATGTGCATGTTATTACCTTATTTGCCCACAGCACATGAAGTCATTTACTAACTGCCTGTTCTAAACAACGCCATTTAGTAATCTTCATTCAATGAACCCTCTTCATGCCTAGGCATGAAGCAAAATCGTATAGATTTATTCTCGTTTTACTGTCTGTCCCGTCACTTAGTAAATGACTACTATCCATTTTTTTTCTAGAGTCCTCTGACTTTGAAAGCGTATTTCTCGGGAACTACTGAACTAAATTAACTATTCTAAAAACGAGCAAATAGTAAATTTATTTCTACATACAACAATAAAATATTTTTTTCACTACTAGCTTTAAAACATACTATTATCTAGTCTGTTGTCACCTTGTGAAGTTAGTTTTCTTGCCTAGTGGTAAATAATTTTTTATTATTGACTACTAGTCAATAATCCAGATTTTAGTGTAACACGGGGCAAAAATTCATCCCATTATACACTGGCATCCAGGAAAAAATCCGTGATCGCGATAGTACGTTTTTTATGTGAGAAGAATAAAAGGAATAAAAGTACTAGTAGTGAAAAAAATAATATATACACCACGGTTGTGAAGTGTTTTCTAGAGCCTCTCATCTTATATCCCTCGATGCTGCGCATCTCGGGATCTAATAATGCTCGGCTCTAGAAAAAACTCTTCACAACCTTGGTATATAATATACTAATATTTCTAACTGGTATACTTTTGTTTTTATCGGACGATACGCAATAAAAGGTACCTATTTTTAGGAACAATTTCATTGAAAGCAAGTTAACTAATTTTTTTCTCAGAAAGTAGGTATACGTCATATATCTATGAAATTTTTGTAGGGGTTAGAAAAAAACCTTGCGGTTCTTATGTTATTAATTTTCAGACAAAGAAGCGTTTTATTTAAGATTTATGCTAAGAAATAGTGAACTATGCGTTCTCATTTATTAATAGAGAGCGTCAAGATTTTTCCGCTAAATCAACATTTTTCATGTGTAAACATTATTGTTTTCAAAAAAATGTTCCTAATTTTAATAATAAAAATGCGGAAACAAAAAAACGATTTTTGATGACAAGCAGTTTCGACAAAAAACGTTTTTTTTTGTTATTGCACTTTTATTGTTAAAATTCGGAACACTTTTTTAAAGAAGGTAATGTCTACATATGAAAAGTGTTAATTTAGCGAAAAAAATTTGAGGCTATCTCCATTAATAAACAAGAACGCATAGTTTATTATTTTTTCATATAAATCTTAAATAAAACACTTTTTCGCCCGAAAATTAATAGCATACCAACCGCAAGGTTTCTTTCTAACCCCTACAAAAATCTCATAGATACATGACGTATACTTTCTGAGAAAAAAATTAGCTAACTCACTTTCAATGAAATTGTCCCTAAAAATGGGTACCTTTTATTGCGTATCGTCCGATCAAAACAAAAGTATACCAGTTAGAAATATAATATTGTACTATTATATGTAGAAATAAATTTACTATTTGCTAGTTTTTAAAATATTTAATTTGGTTCAGCAGTTCCCGAGTAATACGCTTTCAAAGTCAGAGGACTCTAAAAAAAATGGATAGTAGGCAGATAATTATTATTTGCCGGATTTGACCACAGATTATACTTTACAGATGCGAAGCTCGCCTGGTCCCGCCAATCCAAATTTATATAAGCATGCGTGAATCCACCATTGTTTTAGTAGTATTTTAATTAACCTCACTTCTCTTCTTGTTTATATTTTGTGCGTGTGTTTTTGTTGCGTTCAGATATTTTGAATTATTTTGTTAGTACTTTATATATTTTTTCATTAATATTTGATTTGACATTGATATTATGGAAATAATGTTACCTTTCTGCACTTACCAATTGATTTGTACAATACAGTATCCATATAAGTATAATTTATTATAATGTTAATAAAAAGTTTTCGATTTTGGTAAATTGTTTATTTTTTTTAGTCTATTATTTTTTGTTTTATATACCTTAATTTATATTAATCCTTGGGGGCCCCAAAAATTTGTAGCGCTTCAGGCCCCTCAAGTGTTAAATCCGCCACTGACATTATGTGCAGTTTTTAAACATACTAAAGGTTTTTGAAAATTCGTATATTAACAAGGTGACAAAAGTGTGCATTTTCTAAATGGACCGCCCTGTTTATTTTTCAATAATTGAAGTCCTCGCTGTTTTCTGATTTATATATATTTTAAATGTGTCAAACACGGTGACCCATTAACGAATAATTAGACTTTGACAATGGTTAGATAATCATGAAATAAAGAAATTCCTATATACTATTAATTCGTACTTCACCTTTCGTACTATACCTATACCTTTGGAGAAAAACAGCATCGAAGTTTAGCCCAATGCTTTCAAATTGAATAGTAAGGATGTACAAGATACATATTTTAAAGTTGAAGAGATAAACAATCTGTTTGGTTTCTATAATGTGCATGGTAGCAGGTAATAAGAGATAACTCAGCAATAAATACTCTACGTACCGTTTTATTATTATTTCAATGAACACAAATACAGCTGCGAACCTTTTTTGTGATATTATGTTTCAAATCTTTTAGTTACAGTTTTTAGGAATTTAAAATTTAGTCTTTACGACAAGTTACTTTCAAATTTATCATTTTGATACGAAACATAGCTATTTTTGTTTTGTGGTAGTCGCACGTCAATTGTGTTATTCTTGGACATGTACCGTATTGTTTTGTATTATGTTTTATGTAAAAATCTACAATCCATATTAAACCATAAAATAGGAAAACCCCTTTTTCCATCTCATCTTTCGTAGTTAGTTAGAATTATTATTAATTAATAACTAGATAATATTTATTTCCATAAAGAACACATGTACTTACTGTTAAGTATTCATAAGGATTGTAACTAATAATTGGGCGTAGCTGCATTTTAGTAGAAAAATAACCAAAACAACCCGACCGGCAACTTTTTATATTGAATGTTCTCAAATATTCGATCAAGGTCATGGTCTAGCAACTTGCAAACCCCTTATACACTGCAGTTTTTAGTAAAACAATAACACTACTTATTTTTTACACATACCGTTCGTATTGTTTTTATACTATGTAGTTATTTTCTATGTAAACAAATTACCACCCATCAAGGTCGTTCTATCACAACATAAAAAAATAAAGGTTTACTAAAGGAACTTGTACTGCTGTATTTAGAATTTCAATGAAAAATAACAACATCTATGTTGATGGATAGATTAAAGTTGTTTCAACAACATCCACAATGGAAGTGCTCCGTCTTACATTAGGTCACAACCGTTGTTGTGCTCATTCAACAGATATCACGTTTTGTACTGATGATGTCAATTTCTAAAGAATTTGCATTTAATCCTTTTAGACTTAACACTGACCTGCATCTGTTATACGTACTTTTCTAAAAACTTCCTGCGAAATTTTCAAAATTTTCAAGTTCATTTAATCAGAAAATGTTACTAAGGTTTTATGCTTCTAATGACCTGAGCAGCTTGTCCTCCATTATCCGACCATTGGCTATTGAATCACCGTGTATACTTATCGCATTTCTTCACCGAGCAGTTTTTGAGTTATCGTTAAAAGTAGTCAATTACATAATAGTAATAATTTGGTTTTAAAAGTTATATTAGAAACCTGAAAGTTAATAAGTGTTTAGTGCTTGACTCTTCCCAGGTAGCAAAGGCACATAAAAATGGCGTGAAAAACTGGTCACTGTGTGACGTAAATGTGGTCGTTGTATGACGTAAATATGACGTGGTAATGACTTCCTAATGTCTCAGACCAATGACGCCATATGCTAGACGTTAATTGCACGTCTTACAAACACGTTAATTTGACTTCTTCTTCAAATTATATTTGGTACCCCCTTCCCCCAGATTCTTAGGAATACATCTGCAGCTACTAGTACTTTTTAAGGTTATATATTGAAAAAATATAACATACATATATTGAAAGGTTCATTAATATTAAAGATAATAAGCATAATTCGCAGTCTAGTTTCATTGCCCATTGTCTCATTATTTCTAATGAATGACATCTAAAGTTACAATGTTTCTTTTGAAGACTTAAAAACGACAAATCAAATACTATAAATAAATCTTAAGTTTTTCACCACAAAAATGTTAATTTCTTAAACTTTTAAATTAAAAATGGCAGAGGTAAAGTCCACATAAGCAACAGAACAGAGACTGGTACTGACAACCAAGATGGACAGGATGGACTGCGTGCGCTTATCGCTTAAGCGACGGACGTGTACACCGATAGGTTGAAAGTTTGAAAGTAGCGCTATCGTATTTAAAATCATGAACTACTATTGGAATTTATTAAATATTAAAAATGTATTAAAAATAATAATATTTGTACGAAAATAATATAGATAAATGTTTGTTTTTGTTGCAATAACATGTTTTAAACACAATGAGCCTTTGTAAAAGTCTTACTGAAACATATATCATTATCGAAAATATAATACAAACTGAAAAAAAATATCTTCGAAATAATGCTAACACTACTTACGATACAAAGGCCGTATCGTAACATTTAGTTTTTGGCTTTGAGAACCGGTAAAATAATAATCTATAAATAAATCTATTACATAAAAAAGACGACAATATGACTTGATATGTGACATTATGCCGTTGACTTTTAGTCCACTGATGTCTTATGACGAGTTATCACCAGATGTTGACGTCATTATGACGTATCTTTCCTGTCTCACTTTGTATTAAATATCTATGAATCTGTTGTCGCTAGTTGTTGGTTAAAATCATGAAATGCTTCAATTGACGTACAAAACAATAATAAATGACTGTAAACTATTACTAATAGTCAAATTTTTCTGTCTTGGCCCTTACGTCACGTAAACATTTGTATGAATCACGACCTCCTCCATTCGAAGTTTGACGTCTTTATTTATTTATTTGCCAACAAGGACCTTTGAAGTATAATTTTAAGTAAACTTCTAAAACCAATATTTAACTAACCTTGTCAAAACAAGCACCAACAACATATCTGGAACGCGACTGCACATTAAATCGCTTTCTAGAAAAGTAGACAAAAAAACATTGACAAATAAATACTTTTCGTAAGAAAATGCTTTTCTTAAAATAACCACTGCCGGTGCCATAAATTGTTTTTATTTGAAGTATGTTAACTGTCAAAAACGTCAAGATCTAGGCTAATTTTTAAGGGCGCGTTATCGCCGCCAGTATTAATAATAGGAAGCTTCAGAAACTATAAACACCTAAAGATGGCGCTACGGTCCGCAAAACGGAATTAATTTCTTTAAAACTAAAATTTGAAAATGTAAATAGAAACATTATTTGATCGCATCGCAGTTCTCTGCTCACAGTGTTGCCAGACATGCGTGAACTTTCAAAATATTTTAAGTTTAACTGAAATTTTTAATTTTTAAATGTCAAGTAATGATTTAAGGTAGTTGAAATCAAAAAGGGGAATATAAAACTGCTAAATATCTTTAAGAATATCAGTTGTTCTTGCTAGTTTTAAGAAAAAGTAGGTATTACTATATTAAAATATTGAAAATATATATTCGTTTTAAGAAATTAATCAGGACTAATTAAGAGTGAAATAGTTTATTCAAAAATTAACCGTCACATGCTCTTAAGTAAAGAAAAACAACATTTACTTCGGGAATTTATTAAATAATAGGTAAAAGATTAGGAAAGTTAAATTACTTTTAAATGTCCCGCGAATATTACCACCCAACGCTTCCTGGTGCAAAACGCGTTTAACTAAAAATGACTGATTTTCGTGCTACCATATTTAAATTTCCGCGCCACGTACATTTTATTTCAATCAATACTAAATATGTAAGCAAAAACATTTATCCATTGTCATAGATTTTGCTATTAAACAGTGTTATAATGACTGTATTATGTTTAGTTTGGTTATTTTTTAGAAAACGTTAATTCTACAAAATTGGCGATGTTCGACACGATTATAAAATTTATTTTAGATATCTACTCCTTACAAACTATGATCCACACTACCCTAACAGTTTAGCAATCGACACCAAACGTTATCTTGCTAAAAAACGATTATTAAAAGAAAACTGAATGAAAAACGTGAGCTATATTTTGACGCTAATATTTTGCGCCAATAACGTCTCCTTAAACAATTTTAAGTAACCGGCGCGGTTCTGATCTCCAATACCCGGTAGCTAGCGCCATGCGAAGAACACGTACATAATGTTAGTTTTCAAATTTGATCAGGCGTATAAAGCCGTCAAACATAGAATCGAGGAGGTTGTGGAATGAATCAAGTGTTATTAACTCGGTTGGTAAAGTGATAAACAGTATAAATATTTGACGGAAATCCTACGGATAATTTTATGCCCGAACGTAAACAAAGAAAGCATAACCTAATTATTTTTACCCTTTATTTTAAATTGAAAATTGATGTAACTATTAAATAGATAATTTGTATTAACAGAAATGATACACGTACATACAATGGACACGAGAAGAATATTGAGGTTAAAAATGAAAAATTAACGTACAGGTTAACACCCCTTCCGGTCGCCAATCGTTGTCTCCCTCGCACTAAGATATTGTAGTATTTGTAGTTAACAGAAGTGTTGCAACATACGTAATAGAAATATCTTCCTTCAGCACGCTAGGAAATTCTCCATGACGTACTAGCTTATTTGAACGAAAAACTCAACTTTTTTTTAGTTATAAAAATACATACTAATGTCTTATTATTAAGATTGGATTTTATTTAGTTTTCCTCTTTTTTGCGACCGTGCGAGGGAGCCCTAATGATTATCTTGCCCCAGGGCCCAATGCCGTCTTGTTAGTTACTGGTCAATTGAATATTTTTCGATGTTACAATGTTACAAATGCGTTGAAAAGTAATTGTCGTTATGTTGAACATCTATAGTTTTTTGTTTTTATAAAATAGTTTAGTTTACTAGTTCAATCTGTTCAATTGACTTATCAATTCTTAGCGATAACTCAAAAACTTCTCGGTTAAATATACGATAAATAAATATATTGCGATGAACTCGCATAAAAAGAAAACCTTTGCCCCACGTTGGGACAAGACATAAATATATGCGATGATATTGGCTAATTAAAAATTAAAAAATTACTTTTATTCAATTTCATTATATACTTTAAATTTGTGAATAATTGCTGTTAGATCGTAGATGTATTTTATAATTAATTTTAGATTTAGTGTGACAGTGAACTTTGGAAATACTTTTCAACTTCCTTTTTTTTATAAATTCTTAATAATTTAAAAATACTTTTTAATAGATTTAAATAATGCAATAGTTATATAAAAATGTTACGTGAATTCTTAACTAACTCAAGATTTCGTAAAATAAGTTAGGCGTCAAACAAGTAACTTAAAATAACTAAATAAATTATTAAGAAACACTCATCTCAGGACGAATGTGGGTTCTCGTGGTTATAAATTGAAATAACTTTTAAATTGAAATCATTAACTAAGTTTAATTATTACTAAATTGTTTATATTCCCTTAAATACACTTCACAAAGATTGTCTTTTCTTTAGCAGGTACCAGTTACAGAAAGTAAATAACTTTCCTAGCTTTTTATATAGTTGGTTTTTCCCAGTTCCTATTATCGTTGCAACTTTCTTTAGCATATCCATCTCCAAATCATTGGCAGCGTATGTCCCTGTATACTGCTTCAAAGCTGGTTTCCATTTCCGGTTTAATGGTCTTTGGATGGACTTTCCATATAACACCATCCAAAACTCTCCACAAAGCAATAACAGTTTTGATAACTCACTTTTATTTATTTCATTAATTGCGGATAAATTTCCCTTATTCGAAGAATATTTGTTGTATTTGTTTTATCTGTTTAATTAAATAAAACACCAATTTATGGTTTTAACGAAGATTTATTCACTAGCTATAACTTTAGCTAGTAATTTAAATTAAAGGTGGTTCTTTATAACCTTATAAACACTTTTACAATTTTATAACGACTATACACTTTCGCCGTATATTAACACACCAACCAACTTGACTTATCTATGCAAGACTAATTATTTACATTTGTACATTATTACTTTTTACGACTTTTACTCTGTCGCTTTATTTACTGGACTGATTCTTTACATGCGTTCTCGTTCGTCGTACATCAGTAAGTGTTCTAAAATTATTGTTTGCTAAGCTTAAATACTAACTATTTACATCATCACGTTACTCAATTTTACGTCATCTTACAATCTCATACAATGACTATTACTATTTATTATATACATAACAGCAGATTAACATTGATTGTAAAAGTGACACATATCTATTATAGTTTATTACACAACACTTTACGTAATATCAATCATTTATTTACATAAACCAAAACCTTAGAGAATCTCATTTCCCGTTTATATTACTCATTTGAAATTAATCATAAATGAATTACATAATAACAATAACTTCCGCACAACTGTATGTTACGTATTCTTAAGAACTTGGTGAATAAACTGTTTGATAATAAATAAAAAAAGATGGATTATTTAACCTTATTAAAAAGTACACATTGATTGTATAATCAATGACACACAATTAAATAACTTAAAAATATTTTTAATTGGAAAAGTTGATAAAATATTTCAAAAGTGTTTAACAAAGATTTTAATATTTTAAAAAAATTACCAAATTTTTGATACTAAAATCCACAGCAATATATATTTGAAAACGGAAAATATAGAGAACTCTAATTATTGAGAAATATACAGGGTGTTCCATTTAAGAAATGACACACTATCTATCACTCTGTATAATTTACGAATTTTCAAAAACGTTTAGTAGGTTTAAAAACTGCACATAATATTGTTTAAGATTACTATTAGAGCGAACCCATTATATTAAAAATTAAAAAAAAACGATAACAGATTAAGTATTATATACTTGAATCACCTTGTACAAAGCATGTCTGAAAAAATACGATTTGGAGATATAATCAGGCAGTATGAACATACAATTTCTGGTTCAAAAAGTAGTTAGTATTACAAGAGTATTTTTAGAAGGGGAATGATATGTTTTTGAAAACGGAATGAAGTATCGTGGCCTAGTCCAGAATGAATAAGAAAGAATAGTTATCAGTAATAAAAGCATTAATGGTGCCAAGAAATGCCTCGCTTTTATAAAGGAGATAATCTAAGAAAATAAATACATAAGTTATATGTTGCACTGAATTTGTTCCATTTCTGACTTCATCAAAGCATCTTGAGTCTGAAAGTGAGTGAAGCTAAAATGAAAAGGGTCAAGGAATAAGCCCGTTTTGAAATTAGTACGCAGATTCGAAAAGTTCTGGCTCAAGATTATTAAGAACTATTGGAACTCCATTGAAACTTAAAGATGATTTGGTACCCCATCACTTGATCTTAACTTTGTGATCAATCTCAGCAAAAGTATCAGCCAAAGTTATTTATAAAGAGCTCCCTTTACGTCTCTAGGACTTCGTCTATAATTGTAAGTGATGAATCTGAACTACAAACAACCTGTGATTATGGTTGTATTCTCTAGAATTAAACGAAGGTTTTTGTTAAAATACAATTTTAAAGAAGGGAGAGAAGTATTCACTTAAATAACATGGAGTTTATTGGATCTGCGACATCTAAGTAACACGATAGCACGACAGGCTGCAACACATCAATGAAAAATAGATTTGGTGTCAGCTTAACCCATTTGATCAGGTATACTAAGGAGAAATTATATAACCAATTTGTTAGGAGGTATGAAGCTACTAAGTTAACTTACTCATATATTTTATCGGCAGGCTTTAAAAGGAATATAAAAAACGTCCAATGAAGCAAGATACTGACACACTGCCTAAGGGTAAATATGTCGAGAAATCTCCCATGAATTATAATAAAATACGCCAACGGACAAAATATCTAGCTGAGAAGCACCCTGTTCCATTTATCTAAGGTATCTTAACAACCAACCAAGTAAAAAAAGGCGAATTGCTATTAAACATGTTTAACGAGGACAGATTACTCACGGGAAAACACAATTGTGACATATTCTATATTAAGTGTCTCTCAACCACTCTCAAACCAAAGTCAATAATAATGCGATTACACACGTTCAAAAAACACTTCGTTAAGCATCATCATATTTCAGCTATTTTTCCGCTTTGTTGTCAGCAGTACAGTTTATAAAAGCGTCACTGATCCGGGAGTTTCAACATTGATCCGTAGCGACAACTCCCGCATCCAGCCGTTCGGCAAATTTATTCGCCTAATGACGTAAAACTTCAAATTTATTTACCTAATTATCTGAAAAATGGTTTCAGCGAAAAGAGCTAAACATATTAACGCTATCAGGTGTCCATAATTTCATAAGATGTAATTTGGAGAATAAGTGCCAGCAGAGGATCAGTAAATTGCATCTACTTAAATGCATTGTCGCATAAGGGACAGTACATATGGGAAATATGAAATAAAATAATTAATAAAAGTTTCACTAATAAAAGTTTCACAATATTTATTAAGATCTGCTGTACCTGGCAATTTTTAGTTTCACGAAGTAAGGCTTGAGATAGTAAACTCCATATCCAAAATATATTAAAGGTGACGAAAAAAAGATATGGAAGATTTCTAATGGACAGCATGTACATTGCACAGTTTTCTTGTAACTCCAAAAGCAAGAGAATTATATCCTACACAAACTCTGGATCGTCCAAAGCAAGATTTAACTAAGAATTGGACAAATAAATACAGAGTGCTTCACTGAAGATTCGTATACCCTGGACAGGTTCTAGTACACATAAAATGCAATAAAAACGCTTAATATCATTAGTGATTTTCTTTCATACTAACCGAGAAAAGGTGGCCACTGGTTTAAGAATTGCAGTTGGAACTGGATGTATCTAACTGTATCTTCAACGTTATATCTGACACATTTATGCAGCTGATGCTAGATCATAGTCACAGTTTGTTTTGACTATTATTTTCAGCAGTTTCCAAAATCAACCTGTACAGAGGATACGAATATTACATGAAACACCCTGTATATTAAGAAATACTGCTAACTACTTACTGAAAAAGCTAAAGAGAAGAGCTAAATTAGATAACCAAGATATTTCAGGTAAACAAAAAACTGTTGAATTAAAATAATTTGCTAACTTTATTGTTTGTATCCGTTCTCCACTGAAAGCTTAGAATCTTAACATGTTCATAACAAAACAAAATGTGTATTAGGCTGTATTAAATGCTTTTGTGTTTTGGTAACTATACTAACCACAAAACTTCAGAGTTTTATTCTATTACATTTCAGCTTTATTAATATTGCATGACTACTCTGCACTCTAACACAAATCGTTTTCTGATCAGTGCCGTACGAACCGTTGCATGCCGAATAACTCTCCTGATGTATGCTGCAAGTGGATTTCGGCTTAAGGTTACCGGAGTTCGGTCCACACGTGCGGAAGCTCCAGTTGTGGCACTTGCTCCGCACTCCTCCTTCATTGATTCCATTGCCATGGTATATATGGGGGCACCTTCTATCGTTGCCAAAGGGGAAACTTCCAGCATACCTTTTTTTGGGAGTATGTGTAGATTTTGATGTAAATCATGAAGTTTTCAAAAATGAAATGCAGATTTTATCGAGTATATTATAACAAATCCCAAAATCTGGACGACCTTACGCTTACGGTAGGAAGTTCAGATACTAGTGGATAGATTTTATTCAGAACAAGGTTAAAGCTGAGGTGTAGGATGAAATAGTATATTAAAGTTTTGTGATTCAATTTCCAGATATGCAAGAGAACAATGGGCTAGGTAAAAACATTTATTTATTGCACTGAATTGTCTTAACATTACTTATAGCAAAAGACCTTGTTTTGTTGCTATCTAAATATTGCTTAGCAATATTCATAATTTAGAAAAGAAAGGCCGTTCAAAAACTTTATATACAGTATTGAAAACTACCGTAGCAAGGTCCCTCAAATAAGTCATGTAGCAATGAATCAAAGGCCCACGGAGCTTTAGATACTTGTGGATCACAGAATTTAAATTCTATCTCATTTTATTTGTTTGGTGATTACGATCGATAAGAATATTCAGAATCGATCAAAGTAATAAGAATTGAGTAAAGTTTGTTACCTTAGAGAAAGTGACAGGAACGTCATCAGTTCTGCGCAAACATAGAGGTCAATTGTTACCAGTGGCGTATTAGCTTAGAATGTTCTTGTTTTAATAATAGACGACTAAATACGCTCAAACTACTTATTAACTAGAAATAAGCTATAACCCATACGCAACGCAGGTATCAAAATATGACTCCAACAAACAAAGCGACGCCTCTGAATTTATTTCAGCTGTTCAGATATATGTTGTTGTAACGAAATTACACGTACACAAATTCGTTTGTGCGCATGATGAGGTGTACCATCTCTAAGGTAATGAACTTTAATATGCGAGGCTTTTCATTTTTAATAAAAAAATATTAATCAAGTTCAATGTGTTATTAGTTGTTTAGTTATTTAATTAGTTAGAGTAAGTTTGTTTAATTAGTTTTATTTGTGAAGCTATAAATAAATGTTATTTTCAAATAGTCACTTTTAAAAGAAATAATGAAAAAGAATTAAAAAAAAGATTTTTACCAATAAGAAAAAAAATAAAAAAAATAATTAACTCGGGATAGAGGTTCAAACTCATGACCCGTCACTTTATAGATGTTTAGTTTATAATAATATAGAAATATCCATTGTTTATACATTTTCATTTTTATGTTTGAAAACTTATTTAGAATTAAAAAGTAAAATAATTATTTTTTAGAAAAATTTAAAGCTGATAATTTTATAATTTCTAAAATTAACAGACCTTTTTAACATTTGGTAGTCGTCATCATATGGTTAGTTTAATTTAATTGTTTAATTTATATTTTAAAATTTTCTTTAAATTACTGAACTGTATTTTTTATAATTTTCAAAAGTTACATAGTAGTAATTTAATTATTTTTTATTTCAGAAACTAAAAAGAAAACAAAATATGCTTGCAAAATGAATAATAAATGATTTAGAAAAAAAATAATTTAATTAATTCTAATTTTATGATTTATCCAACATCTCTAATTTAAATTTAATTCTTTCGATTTCAGTTATAATTTGATTTTATTTTATTCCAAAATTTTCTGTAACAATAAGATTTTAGAATACATTTTGGAAATTTTCAAAGGATGCTGTAAAACATAAAAATGAAATGTAGCTAAAAAAATACATTTTAAATTTTTTAAAATTTTAAATACTACTAACTTCTAAATTTTAGTTATTAATTAATTTTAAAAGTTTAATAAACTTTAATCCTTAGAGTTTTCTCAATTAGATTATATTTAGTTAAGAAAAATATAATAAATAAACATAAAGATAATTTAAAATATTTAGCTGAATAATAAACAAAACATTGTACTTTTTTAAAAATTTCAATTGTAATTGAATTTTCTAACTCATTTTTTGTGGTATGTTTTTTTTGTAACAGTATGGGCTTTTCTTTGAAATTATTAGGTTCAAATGTCAATTAAAAAAATAGTTTAGTTTAATAGATACATAGATAGTACCCAAAACTGTTTTTTTAGAAAACTTGAAATGTGTCTTATTTATCCTTCCCTATCCGATTCGAAAATTAAAAAAATAATACTGAAGAAAGTTGACAGGTGACATTAGGTATCTGCCTATTTTGAAAAAAAAATCGGCGAAAACTAATTTTATTTGTTAAAATATGGAAAAGTTTTATTAAGAAAAAATGTTTCTAATGACATTTTACGTTCTCACATACCGACTTTGAACGAGATATTTTATTTTTGTTTGCATTTTTTAATGCACCGCCGTAACTGACTATTTTTTAATTTACAGGGGCGTATCAAACAATGTTAAAACAAAATTTTTCTTATTTTCGAATAAAGTTTGTTCGTTCATACTTGATAAGTGAACGTAAAATGTCAGTAGAAACATTTTTTCTTAATAAGAATTTTAACAAATAAGGTCAGTGTTCGCCGATTTTTCTCAAAATAGGAAATTTGACAGATACCTAATGTCAACTTTGACATTGGCGTAAGTATTTTTGAAGCAGACGTGATTGCCCCACAAAGATTTTTTCCAATCAGAATATTAAAAGATATTCCCATATGGATTCAACTTTATGGCGGACACTGTATAGGGTGCTGAGAAGACAGCGAATGAACACCATGCTGCACTACTATTCAGGGACATCCTCTGAGCATGAGAAGCATGTTAAAAAAATTACTCATTATTTATTATGTAAAATTTAAAATATGAAAAATAAACTTCTATAAAAAGATATTATTTGGCTATTTTAAATAAAAATTATTATTGAATATGATTTTACACAATTTTTTTGGACAATTGTTGAGATATTTAGGATTTTATGACTGTTTTTTATATTCGAAATTAAATATAATGACTTCGTTAAACAAAGTTTTTGCAAATATCCGGTTCGTCATCTGAGAAATGCCCATGTTCTTTACAGTCAAATATAGTTTTTTAGAAATATCACAAGATTCTTGTGTCAATGGTTTAAACATTATTTATTTTAATTTCTATAAAACAAATATTACAAAAAATATATTTAAGTAGGTAGAAAGAGTAATCTTTTTTTTATTTTTCGAATATATTGTCGAATGCTTTGGTCAATATATCTTGTTTGGTTAGATGCTTTTGAATATTAAACTATAAAAAAACTGATTTTTTTTATTGGAACAGTTTTTTGAAATATTGATGAGTGATTGTATAATTTCTAAAAAATATTTTAAATTTAAGCAGAAATTTCTAATATTTTTACAATTAACTTTAGATTTGCTTGTAAGTTTAAATTAGAAAATTATATTATTTTATTATATTCTTAATTATTTTTATATTATATTTTATATATAATTTAATATAATTATATTAAATAAATATAAGTATTTAGATTCTTCTTTATATATACAACATTTTTGTAATTAAACTATTTTTAAAATTAAAAGTAAAACTATTATTTAAATTATTTTTTAATTATTCTTTTAATTTAACCACATCTTGTTTGCAATTATATAAATAAAGCAATATTTTTCTAGATTATCTAAAAATTACTCTTAGCATTGGTGCAAGTTTCTTTCGCAAAGGATTAGATAAGGCATATGCGATATAAGTTTTAACTTACTTTTTACTGAAATCTATAAGACTTGATCCAGGTAGATTTTTAGATATTTATAGATTTTAAATATTTTTTTGATTTAGGTTCTTGAATATCTAGAGATTTATGTATAAAATTAGATAAAAAAGCAATATTGATTTCTAAGAATATTATTATTAAATCTACTAAATATAATTATTTATGTAAAATATTATACACAAACACAAAAATTGTTTATTTTGTAAATGAACTATAGAAACATAATTAATATTTTTTGTCTAAATTTATATTTTTTTCTGGCAATAGCAATAATATACAAGATATAATATGTTTAATAAATATTAACTGGTTCTGTAATTGCTGTATAATATATAAAATCATAAAATATTATTTTTTTATAATAGGAAATATAAAAGAAATTAATACAAAAAAAGTATGACAAGAATTTGAAGATTGAGGATTATAAAATACTAAATATTCAAGTACAATTAGTTACTTACTTTTTATATTATTCTGTTAATACTAGACATGAATATTTAGTCTAGAATATCTAGAAATAATATTATAATTATAAATAATAAAAAAGAATACTATTAATTTAAATTAAATAATATGAGTAGATAGTTAATAAATTGTTACGTGCTAATTTCGTATTAGCTGTATAGCTATGTTTTTGTGTTAGTTTGTATAGCGTTTAGGGATTTTCGCATTTTCTTTCCGTTTGGAACTAACTTCCTGTTGTTGATAAGAGACTTCATTTCGTTTTCGTTCGATTGTGGAGCTATTTCTTTAAAGAATATTTTAGTGGCATCACCGTTAAATTAGTTTTAATTTTTGGTGCTGATTTTCAAGTTTTTTGGAACCTTTTGGAATTTTCCACTAGCTGTTTTTTGAAAAAACGGAGAGAAAATGCGAAAATCCCTAAATGCTATACAAACTAACACAAAAGCATAGCTATACAGGGTGCTACGAAATTAGCACGTAACAAAATAAACATAAGTAAAGTAAATAATTGCTTAACATAGATTTAGATGAGGATATAGAAAACAAGAAAAATATGAAAAAATTACTACATATTAAGAAAATACAAAATTATTTATTTTAAAATTGTATTTCAACTTTACACTGATCAAAATTAAATTTAATTCGTCTTGTAATTTTTTCTTATTAGAAATGAAAAGTACACAATATAAATTACTATTACCTACAGCTACAGTATTTTGGCACAACTAGGAGTATACTAAAAACAAACATGGCATTTCATTTTTGAAAACTTTAAACCTTTTGAATTATTTTTCTTTAAAAAAAACTAAAATGGTGATCAAAACATTTAATAGTAACATCCTATCGTTTGTACATAAACCTTCTATATTTGGTACTGATCAACTAACAATAACCTATTACAGCTTTACTTTTGCACGTAGTGCTCACTAATTTTATTTGTGATCTAAAAATTAAGAAGAGGAAACATTTAAAGATTGTAAGCTGCATTACACATAATGTATAATTGTTATTAGGAAATTGACTGGATTGGTATGCTTTTTGGGCAAAACAACTTACACTGCAGGGGGGCTACATATGGTAATAAAAGGCAGGCAAGCGACTCGATCGGAAGCTCCCATTCTTGTCATTGCACCTCATTCCACTTTCTTCGATGGAGGAATCATTTATGTGACGGGTTTTCCTTCTATTATTGTTAGAAGGGAAAGCGGAGCTAATCCTTATATTGGAAGTAGGTTTTATTTTGTTTTTTTTTTATTTTAGTTTCTTATATTACATAGCTTTTTTATATCTTAAAAAGGAAATGTTTTGGTCACTAACATAGCAAAATTTCAAAACCAGATTAACAAACAAAATATTTTTTCAATTAATTGACAATTTTTTAGTCCATTTTTTAGCGCAGAAAAGCTAATCTGGTTTTTAACCACATAAGAATATTCCAAATGAGATTAATGTTAATTATTAGAAATAACTGATGATAATAATAATAATAATATAGAATAATTGTATTAATATTTGTTTTGTGAAATACTCGAAATTTTAAATTTATTTAAAAAATAATACCAAAAAGTATTACACAATAGGTAGCCATTTTTAAAATAAATTTTAAAATAATAAGTATATTTAAAATTAAAAAGTAACAATTCGAGGAAGTAGGCGAAACACATGACCAGTCGCGAAACAAAGAGTGTTTCACTTAAGATTTGTATGCAAATAAAATGCAACAAAAAAAAAAAAAGCTTAATATCATTAGTGTCTATCTTTCATAATAATCGGGAAAATTTTTTTTTGAAAAGTGGGTTAGTGGTCACTGGTTTAAGAATAGCAGTTGGAACTGGATGTACCTAACTGCATTTTCAAATTGATATCTGATACATTGATACAGTTGATGTTAGGTGATGTCACAGTTTGTTTTGACTATTATTTCCAGCAGTTTCCAACAGTTGACATTTTTAGCAAATGTTTTTCGATGTGTATGAAGCCAAAAATGGCATAAGGATTTTTTGTTCCTATTGACAAGTTGTATCACCTATCCAGAGGATACGAATCTTAAATGAAACACCCTGTAGTTTAGTATGATTTATTTATGTCAATTTTAGTCTAAAACTCTTAAGTAATTTTTATTAATATACTTTAACATTATTGTAATATTATCTTTAATAGAGATTCAAAATGCTTACGAACACTCTTTTTGATGAATTTTTATCAACATCTTGCTACTATAGAAATATTTATAAAATAATAACCACTGATATAAAGCTGCTTAGTAGTTTACAACGCTAATTAACAACGACGATGCAGAAAGTATTAAAATAATTAACCATGACAGGAACTACATCATTATAATTTTCTTGAATCTGTACTAAAAGGAGAAATTTATCAGTTATCTCTAATTACAATTTAAGTGCAATCACTTCTATATTAAACAACACCCTGTATTTATTATTAATTCTCATTACAGAACTAATCAATTTTACCCAACCTGTGTATGTATGGCGTGACGATCCCGATTCTCGTCAAAATACAATCAAGGAAATAATAAGCAGAGCAACATCTCCTTTAGATTGGCCCCAAATTCTTATTTTTCCCGAAGGAACCTGCACCAACCGTTCTTGTCTTATTACTTTTAAGCCTGGAGCATTTTATCCTGGTGTTCCCATACAACCTGTTTGTATTCGATACCCCAATAGATTGGATACTGTTACCTGGACATGGGAGGGACCAAGCGCGTAAGGGATAGCAATATCATAGATATGTTAATGATAATTTAATTATCATTGTTATATATTTTTTTTATCTTAGATTAAAGTTGTTATGGTTAACATTAACGCAGGTCTACAGCTACTGCGAGATAGAATTTTTACCGGTTTACACGCCGAGCGAGGAGGAAAAGCGGGATCCCAAATTGTTTGCCAACAACGTAAGGAACGTCATGGCGAAGTAAGTGTTAAAATTGAAAACTGGAATAGAAAGGTGAGAAGAGTTTAAATTAATCTTATAATCTTGTTATTTCAGGGCGTTAGGTGTGCCAGTATTGGATTATACTTATGATGACTGCAAGCTTATGACTAGAGCCAAAGAGATGAATTTACCGAATGCTAATTCGCTTGTTGAAGTCCAAAAACTGAGACGAAGATTAGGGTACGTTATTACAGAGTACAAGATTTTAAATATTAAAATAATGTTTTGATCTTTAATACATCTGCACTGAGATTAGCTATAAATTCGGTTTCAAAACAATTAGACATTCTATGCTTTTTGAACGATCAACTTAACTACAACTTATTACAAAAATGTTGCTACGCTAATATAAGCTTGTACACAAAAAAATATCTAAGATATACTTCTAGAATTAATTACGAAACAAAAATAGATATCTAAATCACAGAACTCGGGACTCGATGGAATCGCTAGCTCGTGTCCAAAAAAGCTTTACAAAAAATTTTGATCCCCCGCCTCATATCGGGAGTGAGAAATGAGTGATCTAGTAACCCTATGATTTAACGGTGTCTCGTAACCACACATTATATTTGCCACACTAATTGCCAATACGTATTTCGGTAACGGTGTTACCTTTTTCTCGGCATAAACCGTCTAATTTTAAAAGTTGTTAATAACCCTCTTCTTCTGTGGGTGAATTTAAAGAGCCAAATCACAACCGTGCAAAGAATTTTACCACAAATATGCAACTAAGAATATAGATATATTTTTACACATAAAGGAGAGAGAAAGAAAAGCTTGTCCAATTTTTATTGCTATCGCATGCTCACAAACTTTTACTGAAAATCACGTTATTGTTTGAAAATAATGTTAGAATAATTACTAACCTGCAAAATTTATTATGTTTTAAACTGTTTTTGTCCACTTTCCGCAGGTTTTCACTTTAGTCCGCCCACCAGTGTTAATAGCACCAAACTGTCTATATTTCCCAACTCTTTGTTTAATACATTTTTGTTCTTTTTGATAAATATACTTTCGTACGCATTAAATTCTTTGGCCTAATGAACACTTTTCCATTATTTCAACTTATCAATTTTAATTACGTGCTTTGTGCCATATATATTTTTAGCGACTCTTGATTTTTCTATGCGATTGTATTTAAAATCTGCTATATGTTCTTTGAATCTAATCAAAATTGATCTCTTTTTCTTTCCAACGTAACTCGTATTACAATCATTATATTCAATTTGATATACACTCGAGGAAAAAAAATGCACCACTTGAAAACGCCCCAAAAATACCAAGACTTCAAACCGTCATAACTCGGCGGATTTTGGACGAAAATATATGAACCTTTGAGTACTAAAAAGTTTAAAGTGTCTAGTTTAAGGGCGTGCGAGCGAATGTTACGTTTAAGCTTTTCCGCTCCCCGTCATCCTCCGAAGAATAAAAAATGTTTTTGATTCAAAAAATGTCAAACTTTAACAGCTTGTACGGTGTACCAAAAAAATCGTGGACCCAATCGACCGCCAGGGCAAATAAGTCCAGCCCTTTTTCTGTAAAGTTCTCAAAACTTCGAGTGCCTACGATGACTTGGCGCGAAGTTATGAATCTTTGAAATTTACTCTGCATTTTGTCGGTGGTCTTTCGTCTTCTGCCAGCGACATTATTACCGGTTGAGTTTGAACATTTATTCCCAAATTCAAAAATTTTGAAAAATGTTTTTATTAATTAAAAAACTTTGAACTTTAGTTTTTTTAACGTGTAACCGCCGACATCAGCGTTACCTATGTGCACCATGAGGTGGTTGTCGGTCGGATCTTACACATCGTGTGTGTGTGTGTGTGTGTCGCATGCTAACTCCCACCTCCAAAAGAGCAACAATTCGTGCACGTTGAATGCCCGTTAATTGTAGCATTGTAACGCTCCGAATAACTTTCTGATACTGATTAATTTCAACATTAGTAAAATAAAAATCAAAACATTAATTTAGGCACTTGCACATCGGGTAACGTTGTCGGCGGTTACACGTTAAAAAATGAACGTTAATAAAAAAATGTTTTTCTTAATTAAACATTTTTCAAAATTTTTTGAATTTAGAAAAGAAAAGATTCAAACTCAACCGATAATATTGTCGCTGGCAGAAGAGGAAAAACACCCGACAAAATGCAGGGTAAATTTCGAAAATTCATAACTTTGCGCCAAAAAAATCGTAGGCACTCGAAGTTTTGAAGACTTGACAGAAAAAAGACTGAACTTTATTGCCTTGACGGTCGATAGGTTCCACGATTTTTTTGGTACGCCGTACAAGCTGTTAAAGTTTGACATTTTTTAATCAAAAACTTTTTTTTATTAACTTTTTAGTATTCAAAGGTTTATCCATTTGCGTCCAAAATCCGCCGAGTTATGACGGTTTGAAATTTTGGTATTTTTGGTGCGTTTTCAAGTGGTGCGTTTTTTTTCCTCGAGTGTATTTCCGATTTCAGTTTCTTATCAGTTTTATTTTTGGGATTGCCTAACAAGTTTTGTAAAGAATTATTCACGTATAAGATACGTTCATATCTATTCACGTATGAGAAAGTTATTATGATCGCCTGCAAACGTTGATTGTCTATTGCACCTATTTCTTGTATATTGTTGTTTTTAAGTCCTCTGAAGTGGGTGAAGCTTGTTCACAAAAACTCGAGATTTTAAAAACGCCATAAATAAAAGACTGCTGCTGTAAGATCAAGCGACCAAGTGATATTTCCGTTGCGGCGACCGGCAAACAAGTTTCTTAAAAGATCATACAGATTCTTGCAGTATGGAATGTTGCTAGTACCATACTTTAATTATTTTCCACCCCCAAGCTTCTCAATTCCGCGGTAAGAAATTTCTGAACATTTCACGTTAACGTACCGAAGTCACAGGTCACAGGTACTGTCTGCTTGTTCTCCGCAAAGAACTAAGGTCCGATAATTCAAAATACGAAAACAGTAACTTTGGAGGTATGCAAAGGTTTTTCATGAAACTGTTGTGGGTTGGAGATCGTCGTTGAACATCAATTATTGACTTAGTCTTAATGTATGCCGTAACAGCGAACACACGTTGATTAACTGGCCAAGTAGCCATGATACTAAAATGTCAATCTTTATCAAATAAGTTAAAACAATGAACAAACATCACTCTCATTTTGTTTACCATACAGTGGCGTACTGAAAAACATCAGAACCCCTTGACGCACCCATTATTAAGTTTTTAGAAATGTTAACTAAATGTCGACAAAACTAAGCCTACTAATATAACGAGACTATTTGATTACATGCTATATGAAAATGAAAGATTATACTAGAAAAAGCTCAGAAACTAAATTTCAAAAACTTTTTCCCTCTTTTTTTACTCTATAGCAGCGTTTCCCAATCGCCGGTTTGCGGATCGGTTCCAGTCCGTCAGAAATTCTTGCCGGTCCACAGAGAAATAATAGTATTTTCAAAATTTTATTGAAAGATTTTTTTAGTTCGTGTTATCGTGGAGCGAATGTAGGGTCAAATAGTTTATCGGAGTTGACCAAGAGTAAACTTTGACTTTTAAACGGAGCCGGAGCTATATACGCTATAGCATAGCAACCGCAAGATTCCTTTCTAAGCCCTACAAAAATTTCATAGATACATATATGGGATATAGTTTCTGAGAAAAAAATTATTCAACTTACTTTTCATGTCCTAGAAAAGTCCTAGTCCTCCTAGTCCCTTTTATTACGTATAAATGTACGTTTCTTATACATACACACGTGGTTTATAATGCGCCGGCTCCGTCTCTATATGGTGGGGTAATATCCAGTCTAGGTAATAAGGATAATAAGGAGGATCTCCTATTTTAGAATTTTAGGCGGGTTTGGCGCACATGGGTCTAGACATACCGGAATCGAAAGAATTTTTGTCTTGCGTCCCCGATTAATGCGAACGATCAAAATCCGTTTTTTGCGGTTTCGAGGGGCCGCAAGACTTGATTCGATCGGGACCGTTTTTTGTGTGTCGATGCGTTAGGTTGTTTTAGAGAAGTCTCGGCCGTCTCCGGTAAACCGTTTAGGCGGAGGCGGCAAAAAACTGCCCCCGCCTTACGGTAGGTCGGGCCGAAAATCTGACAGCGAAATCTTTTCCAGCGCAGTACCCCAATCGTTACCATCGGAAAAGTCTTTTTTGCCAACACTCTTCCGTACGGTGTACGTGGGTACGGGGGCTAGAGGTGAGATGGGGTTTTTGGGAGCTATCGAACATGTGTTGGCGGCATTCGATGTCACGCGCTTTGCTACGAGTGGTGCATCTATTGGTTTTTCCGTCTCTAGGGAGCTCCGCCGTTTTCGAGAGACGGTATCTCGGAAACTATAGGAGCCAAAACGACTATCTTGGCATCAAACGACGGGCAATCTCAAAATATTTCCTCTTCAAATTCCGTGCAAAACCATAAGAAAAAAGTTACAGTCAAAAAACTCGAAATTCTTTATTTGTTTTTCGCCCGAAAATCGTACTAAAGTAATATCGCCAGCCGCAGCCTAATCGGGTTCCTAAATGGAAACCACTTATGGAGGTTTTATATGATTGCCTTCTGGATCGTTTTAGCCCATTCTAGGTTTTTACCGCCGAAATCCACTCGCCAGTGTTTTCGGTTATCCCGGTTATTCGGTGCTCCCTGTCGAGATACTTTGTTCTGGTTTTGAACGCCAAACGAACGAAAGAAACGATCGTTTCCCGACGTTCGTTTAGCGAAAAGAGAAAAACTACAGCCTATCGCCGATTTCAGGCCGGTCCCCGTTTTGGTCGTTCGAGGTTTGGTGTGCGGGAAGCGGATGAGGTACGAAAACCGACTTTTGTTATTATAAAGAATGGATATTTATTTATTTTAGATTATTCTTGTGCTGTGTAAAAGTAAATTTATTATTATAAGATTTATTTTGCGAAATGTTTTCTTTCGTTTTTTACATTACCGGTTCGCAAGCAAATGGTACGTCGTTTAGCGGTCCGCGGACGAAAAAGGTTGGGAACCGCTGCTCTATAATAGTAATTAAAATCTGAGGGAAAAACTACATTATGTTTGGCAATTACCGTAATTTTAATTTTAATAAAATTTTAATTTAACGTCACTAAGAGTAAGATAAATATGGCAAGCTTTGATGAATTAGTGATTAGTTCGCTAGTTTAGTCTACAGTACGTGCTGGCACCGGAGTCGGATATTTGGGCGCGGCCGGCGCGACGACACTTCGGCGCGACGACACCTCGACGCAGGGACACTTCGGCGCAGACCACTTAGGCGCAGGGACACTTCGGCTCGAAAAATTGTCTAGTATTATTGTAATGAACAAAATCTGTAGGTACTTACAGGTAATAAATACAGTATTTGATAAATACAGTATGATGAGAAAAAAAACTCAATATTTGCCAATCACAAAAGCTCGTATGTAAAATTTATATTAACATTGAATATCGCAACACTTATAAATAGATACTGCATAGTGCTTATAGTCCAGTAATTCAAGGCAAAAAGCACTGGAACAAGGCAATTTAACCAATCCAAGCGAAACTCTGGAATTAAGAAGGTGTATGTGTGTACATAATAATAATAATAATACACATAATAATATGTGTGTGAATAATTTATATGACATCATATCATAAACACATTTATTTTTCATCTTCTTTTACAATGCCGATATTATACATTTAGACTAATATTAGTTGCAAATTGGCAAATACTTTGACTCGTAGCTACCATTAGTACATTCTTTGCCAATTGCTAGAGATGCTCTCCATGCAAGTTTTGAGTAGACCGTGACTATGCTAGTGACTATGTGTAGAACAATGCCCTCTAGAAACAGCTTCATGGTACTTACTATTAATAATAATAATAATAATAATTTATTTATGTTTGTAACAATTCAGTTTTACACAAGTCAAACACAGTATGTATAAAAGAATACATTAATAAGAAATACATAAAGCGGCTGAGAAATACATAAAGAATACATGATGTGGTTTTTATGCCCCTTTAAAGACGGCTTACAGTCAGGCTTGTGATGATTTTCTGGTATCCAATCCAAGCTTTTGCATAACTACGTTGATATCCCAAAAATATTTGGGAACGCTTACCTCAACGTGACTACTCTCCAGACTGCTGTTAATGGGTTCAAAGCAACATGCATTGAGCCATATGACAGCAACATTTTCAAGAATGAAGATTTTCAACCTTCCTTGACTACTGATATTCAAACTGTCGAAGACAACTAGTAGACAGTCCCTGTCTTTGAACCTGAGATAGAATCATAACCCGAGAATGTTGATCCTGCAGTACGACCTGCTGTAAATGATTCTTCTACCGACCAACACCTTCATCCTGAACCTATGATCCCCAAACTCTCTCCCAATCTAAGGATTCGACTCCATCCACTTCTTCGGTCCTTCCTCCACTTCCAGCGGCAAGCAAAAAGGGAGCCAAAAACCAAGGAAGAAGTTGCCGTCGTTTCTCTTATCATGAACTCCTGTAAATAAGGCGTTGGAACAGAAAAAGAAGGAGCAAGAAAAAAGAGCTGAAAATGCAGAAAAGATTGACTGAGAAGACAACAAAAAGAAAGGAGCCAAGAAAAAGAACCCACGTCAAGTGAGACTTGACTTCATCTTCTGACGACGAGTCATCTCATCCCATACCATGCATTGACACTGATGATAAGATACGGACTTGCAGGATTTTGAAGATGATAAATTCTGTATCATATAAGAGGAAGAGGGAAAGGCTGAACTGTGGTTCCAATGTTTCAGTTGCTTCAAGTGAACTCATGCAGACTGTTCCGGATGGGACGAAAGAGAAGCCATCCGCAGGCACTATAAGAGTGGCTATTGTGTTTAAATGTTATTTTACCTTTTTATTTATTTTCAAAGTTTTGAAGTTCCTTATATGATGTTCCTTGATGGGTGATGTTTAAATTACTTCTTAATATACGTTTTTATAAAGTTTTCGAATTCCAGGTTTTTTCGCCATCTTACCGCACCCCATTCGTCATCTTACCCCAATGGCTGGGAAAGATGACGAAAACTACCAATTTTTTGTTGGCCCCTTAAAAGTTGAAAGAGGCAATTGAAGAAATTCATGGTATTAGGCAATATATAAAAGAAGTTTTCATAATAATTCCAGTTCTTAAATCCATTTATAGCGGCCAAGAAAGATCGTAGAAGCTTAACTTCGTCATATTACCCCGCCTTGCCTTATTGATTCATGCCCAATAGTACCATTTTGACAGCTATAATTCTATCTTTTATGGTTTCAGTTTGGACCAGACAAGCGTAGAAGAGACTCTAATAGATTCCCATATAATCTGCAAAGACTGCAGCAAAATTACCTTCACAGAATTTGCCAAATATTTAAATCTTCCCACAAATGATTCAGTAGTACAACAATTATTTAAATGCTATGATAAGGTAAGAAATCTTCTTTTGCTACTATGTACTTTCGACATCCTTCTAATCTATAATTGTTTTTCTAGGATTCTCCAGGTGTAATAGACTTTAGGGAATACTTACTAGGAGTATTAGCCACAAGTAAAAATAGAAACACCCTCGACTCAATTAGAATAGCCTGCAAAGTAAGGTTTAGTTTTCTTACAACTGATTATTTTTTAATTTGTGTCTTAACTTTTAGATATATGATAGCAGTGGAATTGGTAAGTTATCACCAGAAGATTTTGCAAAAGTATTAAATCATACGTTAGCTATGAGAATTGACGAAGCATTCGAAATATTCCAGCAAATCGATAAGCCGCTTTTAAACTATGTCACGTTTGGTAGGATAATTTTATAATTAATTAGATGCAATTATATAAATTTCAATTTTTACAGAAAATTTCCAGTCTTACGCTGAGAAGAAGGCAGAGTTCGCCGGATTATTCAGTTTAAGTAAAGAAGAAAAATTCAAACCTAGAAATGGTAACATAGTATGCGCTGAATATGACAAAAAGAATGAATAGGTTAGCAGTAGGCTTTAATAATAATAAACTGTTGTTTTAATGGCATCAGACTTTTGTTTTTAGTAATTTCTTTCATAATAAGGCTCTTCCCTTATTCTTCCCAATTTACAAGTGGTTTTCCAACGTTGTGTTTGTGAATGTATAATAATTACAACATATTTTGGTCTTGTAGATATTTATTTTAGATATTTATGTATGTAGAATTAATGTAAAATGTTTCTAATGTGTTTTAACAGCATTATGGTCCATCCTGTAAAATAATTTAAATGTTATAAATTTATATTTATAGGCGTTAGTACCTCAAATGTATTATACATAATATAGTTTTATAACTAAATACGTTGTACTCTTACCTGAGTTTTCTTTCAATTTGATGTCTTTGCAAGGAAACGCATTGGGTGATATTTTATTCCGTTTAGCCCAGTAATTTTAGACAAAAATCGGTCTGAACCTACAAAAAAATATGGTAGGTAAACTGCCAGACAAATTAAATGAGACTCGTATAAGTACAGTAAAGTCTCGCTAATTCGGACTAATTAAAACAGGGGCAATCCGAATCATTGCGGTTTCCGGATTACCGCGTCAGTAGGGTTACTATGTTTTATTTGTAAATAAATGCAATTAAAACATTTATTTAAAAATAAATAAAACTACAAAAGTATTTACGCAAAAACTGTTTTAAAAACACAAAAATAATATTCCGCATTAATATGTATGACATTAAAAAAAGGCGATGATTTTTACTTGTTTCGTGTTTTTTGAACTTAATACGTTAGATATAATTTTTCCTTTAAATCTTCCGGCATCACAATTGTTTCAAATTCACCGCTTTGCAACTGTTTCTTAAATGGCTTCACTGCTTGCGAATCACTGAACTGCTTTTCTTCTGCGATTTTTAGCACTCGCAAATTGTGTCTTTTTTAAAATTAAAATTAGCACATCTAAATCATTACAATCCGGACATGATTGACGCTTTAGTTAAACAAAAAGATTATAGGTTAGCTATCAAAAGAATATATCCCATTGACAATCAAACAGCAGACACACATTACATATTCTTGTGATATAGGCATCCCGCATAACATGTATGCACGATGTGTTGCCTATCTTCCAGGCGAAAGGATTTGACAATTTTTTTATTTTAAAAACAATAAAATTTTGCATTAAATATGTTAAAGATACACACTACAACACTGTGAGGTGATAAGAGACAAATATTAAACAAATTTTTCACTTGAATTTCACAAACTCAATTTCATGATGGACGATCTTATGTCGTTGGTTGATATTTTGACATTTAGATATTTTGAAGCCATTTTATGGCATATTTTCACCTAAAAATTATTAAAGGCATAGGGGAGAAGGTATACACAAGTATTTATTACTTTACTTACAGTTTTGATTATTGAATTTCAAGGAAGTGTTCTATTTCTTTGACGATTCATAATTTTCCATAGTAAATGGATATTTTTCAATGTTATTTGAATTTCGAAGTAAAATATTTTACTGCAATATTGTTAACCAAGTTCTAAGGTGCATTTGACACTAGAATGTTAAAGTGGGGAACTTTGTGCAGAGAAGGTTTAGCCCTTTAAAATCCCAAAATTGTAACGTTTCAGCAGGGTCGGCTAGAATGTTAAAATTTGTTTATATTTATAGTTTTGGTGTCAAAATTTATGTAATTTTCGTTTGATAGGATATTAGGACTAATTTTGTGATAAGAAAAGGATGTAGCAAGAAGTTAAAATGTTTTTATTTGAATTTTTGTGAAGCAATGTTTGTTTTAATAGCTGTATTATATACCAAAATGAAGGAGGAATTATGCTCTTTCATGTTTTAACATTTATTTAAACAATTAATTTAATTTTTTATCAACAATTTGGTTAGAAACGTTTTTGGCAGGAAAGATGTTTTGTTTCTAGTTTCAACTAGGAAAAATCACTAGCGATTCGCGATTGTTTTCCAATTATTATAAACACAGCACGAAGATTTGGTTACTTTCTCTTGAATTTTCATACAGAGCAGAAGTCATGTCAGTTTCTACGTTATTTTGATAAAATTTCGAGGTTATGTTGGTGAATTCTACGTCACTCAAATGTCAACAAAGTGAGGTTATGACAAATGTCATTTTGTTTTATTTTTAAATCTTTTTATAAATTCTTAATAATTTAAATGAATAATCAAAGTGAACTAAAAGTGAAATAAAACGAAAGTGCAGTGTTTTAAAATTTATAGTGATGAGACTGTTATTGTTGTTTGGAAAAATATTTGAAATTTTTATTTTGTATGGAACGAATTTAAAGAAAGGTAATGGAATCTTATTGCAAATAAACGAATTATTTTATGTACTCACGTCATAGAAGATACGTGTTGCCCCTTTAATAATTATAATTATCTTCAACAATCACAAATAAAATCCATTTGAAGGATGTCATGGAATGTGAACATTTTAACAACAAATAAGCAGATAATTTTACCAACTATAACAGGAATCTGCTAACTTTCGAGTTAGGTTGATTAACTTTTTTGTGTGGCGCCAAATAATTTTAAAATTTAAAATAATTTTCAATTTTTAATTTTTTTTATTAATAGTAATTTAGGATTGTTGGATTGATCAGATAAGAATTAAAAGAACAAAGAGAATTAGAATGTCTCTTAATTCTTATTTTGTTAAATATATTTGACACCGAGATTTAATTTGATTTTTTTTAATTTTAATAGTTGTTTTCTTTTCTCTTCATGGAATTTTAAATTTTTATTTTTTTCTGTGTTAATAAATAAAATTATCCATTTAAATGTTTAAAAAGAATTTTATTTGTGTATTTATTTGTGTCTGGTCAATTAACAACGTTTTACAGATATAATTTAAATAGCTTCTTAATAAATTAGCGACCCGCCTAATTTCGTCTCATGCATTTATGGAACTTGTTTTCCAGTTTAGAAATTATAGCCGGAGAATTTTTTTATAAAGGTAAGTGATATTTAGTTGTGTATATTTTCAGATTGTTTAATTTGTGTTTGTGGATTTCTACAATAACCATGGCGTACGATACAATATGGATAGACGGACTTACCTTAAAACTCATAAAGACTATACCGTGTCTGAAGCTAACCACACTCATTGAAAGCATGCTAAAAAATCGGTACTTCAAAGTAACCCTTGGACAAAAATCTAGTAGATCGAAAACCATAAAAAATGGACTTCCACAGGAGTCGGTACTGGCCCCGCTACTCTTGAACCTATACACACAAGATATACCAGAAACACTATCCCAAAGGTTCTGCTACGCAGATGATATGGCTATTGCCACCCAAAGCAAACAACTAGAAGAGTGTGACGATGTCCTAACATCGGACTTAGAGATAATGAACAAATATTACGAGAAATGGAGACTATGTCCAAACCCAAACAAAACCGAAGTATGCGCTTTCCACCTAACAAATCGACTAGCTAACAGAGAACTCAATATTACGTTCTGCAATCAACACATCAAACACAATAAATACCCCAAATATCTCGGAGTCACCCTTGACAGGTCACTAACGTTTAGAAAATACCTCGAAACAAGCAGCCAAAAGCTAAAGACCCGAAATAACATAATCAGAAAATTGGCAGGAACAACATGGGGCGCAGAAGCAAATACCTTACGTACGGCTGCACAGTCATTAGTATATTCAACAGCCGAATATTGCGCACCAGTATGGAGCAGAAGTGCACATGTCAATAAGATAGATGTGCAACTAAACGAAACGATGAGAATTATAACTGGTACATTGAAATCGACCCCAATTCCATGGCTCCCGGTACTTGCAAATATAGCTCCACCAGAAATTAGACGACAACAGGCCACAGTAAGAGAATGGCAAAAATTCAACGACCCAGAGATGCCAAGAACACTACCCATACACAACACACTAGACAACATACCACCACGTCGACTGAAGTCACGTAAACCAATATGGGAAGACGAAACGATAACAGCCAATGGAAATTTCAGTCTCGAAAATGCATGGGAAGACCAATGGAGGAACGCTGGCATGGATCACCATAATAACATAGAAAACCCCAACCAACAAATTACGGGAATGAATATGCCTAGAAAAATATGGTGTCAAATAAACCGAATGAGAACAGGCCATGCAAAAACCAGATCCATGCTGTACAAATGGAGGATCACCGACAGTCCAATATGCGATTGTGGAAATAGAGAGAAAACGATAACCCATATAGTGCAAGAATGTCCCATACGAAAGTTTCTACAATAACCAGTTTATTTTGTAATTTATAACCTTTCATCTGTCATCAAGTGTTGGAGGGTTTATTATTCACTACAATTAATTTCTTTATTTTTATTGACTCCTCGTTATTACAACAATATCTATATCATATTTTGGCAAAATATTAGAAAAAGTTGTAGGTACATATACTAAGAAAAACCAAAAATTATAAAATATCCTTTAAAACCAACACTAACACTTTTTCATTTTTATTTAATGCTAAAGAGAGAACACATGATATCATGAAATCCGGCATTTACCGTTTAAATTGCTCTTTTGGTAGTTCGATACATATTGGACAAACACTTCGAAATTTTGACATAAAATATAAAAAACACGTGCGTTGTTACAGAAATAAACATCCTGAAAAATTTAATTATGCCAAACACTTTTTAGAACAGAATCACACAATGACTCCTCAAAATAATATTAAATTCCTACATTTTTGTAATAACAAACGCAAATTAGACATTTTAGAAGCTTTTGAGATATACAAACACAAACTCAGGGTACATTTAATGAATGAACAGATTGAGCTCAGTAATTCTTCGTTACTGGAAGTGTTAGATATTTAATTCTGATTATTTTTATTTTTTATCTACGTAGTTACCTATTTTTGTATTTACCTCAGCGACGTGTTTGTTTATAATTATACTACCTTTGATAATGACAGCTTAGCTGTCGAAACAATATTGTCAGGTTATAATTTAATAAATACTGTGAAGCTTTTTTTACTAATCTTTATTTATTTCATAATATTATAGATTATTTCTATTCCTTAGCGTCAATATAGTTAATATTTTCTTTTATAATTTCAATAATTAATTAACTAATTTATTTTGTTCCTAAACTCAAATAAAACCACCGAATTTAAAGAAATTTAAAGAATTTAAAGAAATTTCATCAAAAATATATCGAAGGTCGGCTCTGAAATGTTTAGGCAACCCAACAATCGCCTGTGAGCGTAGCTGATTTTCTAACTACCTATACTAGTCTAATTGAATTTATCAGCCACTTTACGTCTGAAGTTTTATACATTAGTACTACCAGCGTATATTACTATACGCTGGTACTACCTGATGCTTTGAATGACACATCAAATGCTGAAAACGCAGCACGGAGATTATTTTCACGAAAAGTTACTTTTGTGAATTTGAAGGGTGATGTTGAAAATATCTTTATTTGATGGTGCAAGTGGTGCAGTCGAGCATAAGACGTACCAGCTCAAAAATTATAAGAGTCGTGCAGATGACTGCTAGAATTACATTCTGGGACATTTGGCGGTCTGTATACTACACTGTCACATACAGTGCTCGATAGTATCGCGTTCGCTAAGGCACCACAGATTCCAAGAGTGTTTTACGTGGAGCACCGGTCGTTAGACTTAATCTCCACGTGCCTTCCAGGAGGAAGTAATTGAGGTACGCCCAATCACCGCTCATTTGCTTAGCAAATGCTACCAGTTACTCACTAGTCGGAGTGAGGTTTCCTATCCACTCTCTACTAGCTCACCAGGCTAGTACCGGAGCGATTAATTGCGTGCTCACCCGCTGAAACCCTTCCGTCCTCTTTCATACGGGGTTAATTTCTTAGTCCAGCATTATTAGGACTATTCCCTAACCTAGGTTAGATATATGAGAACCGTCCAGCCCTCTTTTCTGCACTCAAAGTTCCTTCATCCTTAGTTGGGGCCACCGCCCGATCGAATCCAACCTCAGATGTGGCGGGACTTGGTTTTTTTAAATAGTTTTACCACAACGATCTCCCAATTATAGGTCTGGTGTGCCTCTGATAGAGCTTCGTTTCGAGGCTACTTCATAGGGCCCATCGAAGTAGCATCCCGGTGTGTACCCGTTAGGGTGAAGTTGTCTTGAACGTGAGAGGCTATGTATCTTAGCATCAACGCACCTTAAGTGTAGGTCTCTAGACGATTTCTGGGAATCCGACGACTGAAACTGCTCAACCAAAGCCGGACCCCCGTACTCTCATCTCCGAAACACTACCTGGTGGCATGCGGTTTCCCGTGACTCAGCGAGCGAACTCTCTGTTTGAGATAAACTTCACTTGATTCTCTTCCATTCGTCTAGATCAGACAGCGGGATACTATAGCTCCATATCAGACCCTGACGTCAGGTAAGAATAAAACCACCCACATCGGACCCCCTTGTTAGTAGGGTGAACGGACAAGCAGTCGCTCGAGGTGTCGGACGCCATTAGTATCCGAGACTAGCCCAGAAGACAGAGGTTGGGTAGTATCCGAGACTAACTTGTGGGCAGACCACACGGCGTTTACCCTTAGAACTGGTTGTTGTCTACCCAATCCCAGGCTTGTCTGGGTAACGAATGACGCAATCAGAATGTAATGTGTGGTAGAGTTACACGCAAATGTTTCCCGACGATGACTCTAATAAAACGTTGCTTAAGACACCACAGTCAGATTTACTTGCCAATAGTCAAAACTCTTGAAGGTAGTACTTCATGCTGATCATTTTGAAAAGACTGATAAAGTTCGACAAGCTCCAGTCCATGCCGACATTATATTCGTAAAGACTGCTCTTGGAGAGGATAGTTGTCAATGATCTGCATGAATCAAGATCATGCAAGGCAAAAGATGCAGACATCTTGACCCTGCGTTGGGGAAGAAACCCAGATCAAACTCCTTAATCCTGGAACCAGTACACATCCTGAAAAGATATTTAACATCAACTGCAACGTCTCAAGAATACTTGCTCTTCAATCACGTGCAGGGCCGAGCCAAGGGTATCTGCCGCCCGCGTGCAAGATATAATTTGCCGTCCTTACACCTCCTCAGACATAATAGTGTTACTAGTAAAATTATGCATTCCTTTTATATCCGTTAATATTTATGTTTAAGTAATAAAAATCGTTACAGTTACTACAAACTTTATTAACTATTTGTAGTATATTCATTCATATTCTTAATATCAACACCTAATTCTCCTAAATAATTCAATAAAAAAGTTGTTAGTCCTTCACCAGTTGTATCTGCAACTGGACAAAACCCCAAAAAGTGTTCTCTAATTTCAACAGCCTTTGAATTACTATTAAGGCTGCAGTGTCACTGAGCCACCGTCAACCACCCACCGCCACCAACTAAAATTTAAACATACATTAATTAATGGCGCTGGTCCCACTAAGCCACTGTTAGCCACCTACTACCATCAAACGATGACCACCAGTTTGAAATTTCCGACGTGTTCGAATTTTGGTGGTTGGTGGTCAGCGGTGGTTAACAATGCGCACGCGCTAGTGCATATGATGAAAATAGACACTAAAATTTGAATTTTCTGTTTATATTTAGGTTTCTTGTTTTTGGTAATTGGTAGTGAAAACTTTTCAAAACAAAGTTTCTCTTCGTTTATTTATAAGCTGGGACACTTATTATTATTTATTGATAAAATTCTCCCAACTGCTCCTTATGAAAAAAGATTTTTCGTACCCACACATTTCGTGTTTATATTTTTTATATTTTATTCCACATGTACCATAGCAGCACATGGTTATAACTTTCTCGCTATCGGATTCATTTGACAACATCGTATTTTTGCAATAATTTGGCAATATGTCTATTTCAGAGATAAACATAAAACAAGCGCGAAATTTAAAATTTTACATGATATTGGTGGCCACTACTTGCTTCAGTGGGACCGCACGGGATTATTTTAATTGGTGGTGGTCGATGGTAGTGGGTGGTGGTGGGTGGTAGTGGCTGCAGTGAGACTGCGGCCTAATGGAGACGAATCTGACAACTTACAGTGATGCCAGAGCTACCGATTTATCGGTAGATCAACCGATTTCGGCTAGGATCTACCGATATACCGATTTTTATTAACATTCTACCGATTTTTTTATTCCTTCCTGTAAAATCCAAAAACCCATGAATTTGTCCAAAAAAATTCATACTTATATAAAAAATTTACCAATAATGGGCATATATCAACGATTTTCTTGGAGATATCGATTCGGGGAATTCCCGAAGCGTATTTGTCGTCTCTCGTCTCAATTGCATTTACGGGGATTTACAGAACCGCTAGCCACTATAATAAATGAAACAGGGGAACTACCGGACATCGGAATCGGACTCGTATTTATTTCATTATTTTATTCGCATTAAGTTTGTGTTTGTGAGAGGTTAGTCGTTTTACACACACATTTAAAATTTGAAGATTTTTTTATTTGAACATGAGTAACAGTGACAGTGACGTTAGTGCCAGTGATAGTGGTGGTGAGGGAAGCAGTACAGGCATAAGAAAAAAAGCCAAATACGATCAAAAATACAAAAAAGATTGGGAGAATATTCCAGATTTTAAGGGGTGGTTAACAAATAGTTTGAAAGGAAGTTTATATGGAAAATGCACAGCGTGTGATAAGGATATTAATATAAGCAGCGGAAAGGACGCTCTAATTAAACACAAAGCAAGACAATTTCATATTAAAAAGATTCAAAGTATTGCAAGTCAACCATCGATCACGTCATTTATTGGAACACAGGGAGCCTCAAAAATTACATTAGATCGTAACGTAAAAGAAAGTAAGAAGTATATAAATGTATTACAGCCTTGGTAGTGTAATGTCTGGCGTGCCGGACTTTCACCCAAACGGCCCGGGTTCGACTCCCGGCGCTGGCAGATCTGGTTAAGGTTTTCTGCAGTTTTCCTTAGCTGTAACACAAATGTGGGATTTGCGCTGTTCCATCTATAAGTCGGCTGCAGCCGCACATTGGGCCTACATAATAATAATAATCGCCCCCTCCCTCCCGCACAAGCTTATAGCTTCTGGGGCGTTGGTTTAGGTTATGGGTTGTAGTAATTATTATTATTATTATTATTATTAATGTAAAATTAGAAAAAATGCATTTTTATTGTTAAGTTCTTATGCTGAGACTGAAACGCATTAACTTTAAGATACAAGTCAGACGTTCATCTTTATATATTGTAATTTTAAATATTTAAAATATATTATTTTTTTCAGGCGAAATCCGATTAAGTGCTTTTCTAGCAAAACACCATCTACCATTCACCATCATGGACCACTTACCGAAACTAGTTGCGAGTGTTTGTACCGACTTTGACATAGCAAAGCACCTAGAATGTGGAAGGATAAAATCAACTTCAATAATAAAAAATGTACTTGGCCGGCAGAGTTTTGAAACTCTACAAACATTTCTTCAGAATAACAAGTTTTCTTTAATAGCTGACGAATCTACCGATGTGAGTACCGAGAAGTACATCTGTTTAGTAGTAAGAAGGGTTCTTAGTAATTATACAATTAGTGATGATTTTTTAGCTTTAATAAAACTCACAGCAGCTGATGCGACAACTCTCCATGAACATATTGTAGATTTTTTTGTAAAACACAATATTCCTTATAAAAACAATTTAATAGGTTTTGCTTCGGATGGAGCTAACGTTATGATGGGGAGAACATCATTCAGTGATGTCTTTGTTAAAAAAAGATGTTCCTAACTTACATATTATGAAATGTATCTAGTGTTTTTTTAAATTTGACCTCAACGTAGGCAGTGAATAGTCGATTGTGAATAAACCTGAAAATGACATCTAACCTCACTTTTGGAATTTTAATTGAAACTTCTCCAGTTATTATTGGATTTATTAGGTTGGATTTGAACGTTTTGACAATGACATTTATTAATACGATCAAGATCCGTTCACAATCAACTACCCATAGCCGCCTTCGACGTCAAATTTAAAAAAACATTCGATATATGTCATGCATTTCATCTTTGTGCGTCATATGCTTGCCAAAAAATTCCCAGATTTGTCGAAGACCTAACAAGAGACATTTTTAACTATTTTAATTCCAGTCCAAAAAGAACAGCAGAACTAGCTCAGTTTCAAATTTTTTGCAATTTAAAAATAAAAAAAATATTACACCCATCTCAGACACGCTGGCTGTCAGTCCATTCAGCTGTTTCCAGAATTTTGGAGCAGTTTAGAGCATTAAACCTTTATTTTATAGATGCTGTAAGCAATAAAGATTTACTAGTATCTGAAAATATTTTACAAAAATTAAATGATCCCGTAACAAAATTATTTTTGCAGTTTTTGGATTTTGTTTTGCCATTTTTTAACACTTTAAACAAAGAGATGCAGGCCGAGGACCCAAAAATTCACTTGCTTTATAAAAATATTAGCAACATCATAAAAACTATTTTTGAGTGTTTTATAAAACGGAATTATTTGTTAAATACTGCCCTTGACAATGTTGATTTTAAGAATCCAGCAAATTCTTTGCAAATAGAAGAAATTTATTTAGGTGCCAATGTACAGAAAACAATTTCTGAAATAGATCTCTCTCAAGATCAACTGCAGTTCTTTCGACTTAGGTGCTTAGATTTTTATATCGAAGCCTGTAGTCAGATTATTCAAAGATTTTCTTTGAAAAATAACCCTATAAAAAGTTTAAATTTTTAGATCCTGCTATTGTAAAATTGGGAACAATTCAGTCAATAACTGACGTAGCGATTTTATTTCCAAACGTAATTCACAATAATGATTTACAAGCTTTAGATACAGAATGGCGAATTTTGCGCAACTGCAAAGAAATTGAAACATTTCCTAATGGCGCTGTAGGTTTTTGGCAAAAAGTTAGATATATGAAATTAGGGGATGACACACCAGCTTTTAATATATTAGTAAATTTTGTTTTCACAATCTTAAGCCTCCTACATTCCTCAGCAAATGTAGAAAGAATATTTTCTGATATCAATTTAACAAAAACAAAACAAAGAAAAAAATTAAATAATGAAACTATCTCGGGACTTCTTCACACCAGAAGATACATTAAACATCAAACCTGCTTTAATTTTCAGATTGAAAAAAGCACTTAGCTGCAATGGGTGGCAAATCACTGTATAATTCATAAAGTCGAGTGCATCGTATTCTTTAAGTTTGTATATAATTTTGTTAGTTCGTTTTGTAATAAATACATTTCTAGTATTGAAAAATGTTTTATTTCTTGTATGTTATGTAATATTTTTTGTGCAACAAACATATCTATAAAAATTGCGTTAAAACTCATATCAAGAAAAAATACCGATTTTTTTCCAATCTACCGATATTTAGAGTCCTATTCTACCGATATCTTAATTTAGGCTCTGGCAACACTGTAATTTGTTCTTCGTGACTAACATCGGGTGTACAATCCAATATAATTGTATAATATTTACATAATTTTAATGTGTCGACTATATTTTGCTTTACTGTGTCACCTATTATACTAATTAATTCATTTTGGATTTTATCACCTAAATAATGTGGCATGTGTCTGCTATCTTTTTGAGTTCTGCTAACATGTTCCGCCATTATATTGTCAAATTTTGCAATTGATTCTATTAGTTTTAAAAAATTACCATTACCTTTTTCGAAAAGTTTCTGACTACTTCCTCTAAAAGCTTGATTTTGTCTAGCTAAATATTGAATAACACAAATGATTCTTTCAAGAATTAACGTCCATCTTTTTTTTCCAACAGAATTAAATTTTGGATGACTGAGTCAATAGTTCTACCTTCTTCAAACGATTTCTTCAGCTCAATCCACTTTTTAACACTCTCAAAATGTCCCTTACTTTTTACATCTGTGTCTATCTAAATTTTGAGATAAATGTCGCCAGTCACTATAACCTTTATCATCGTTAAAAACATTATCACAAACTTTAAATAGTTTACAACAATAACAGTACCTAAACAGCATTTAAGTAGCAGTAACTGAAATCGGAACTTTGATTGAGTAGTTTGTACGTAACTGCAACTAAATCTATGACTTTATAGGTTTAATTTCTTCAATTCGGAATATTTTAGTAATTGTGTAGTTGTTTCTACTATTTATTGGAACTATGTAGTTTCATTACTTCTGAGTAACTATTAAAGTATGTGGAACGGTATTGCCACTTAGTATACTTACTTTAAAGTCGTTGCAACTTCAAAGTGGTATTATGATTGTACCAGTAACTTGCCCGAAGCTACTTTAAAATTTTTAAAACCTTACAGTAGTATTGAATGTAAAACTTACGTTTTTGCTACCCAGGAGAATCACATTAAAGTAATTTTTCGTAAACTACTCCATCTCCATATTTACTTGTAAAATGTTGGATTAATCAATAATCATTAATCAATTTGCAATTTGTTATGATTGTTAATAGATGTTTTACTATATAACCTTCAATAAAAATAACAATTGGTGCGAAATTGTGCCTTAGGGATTGTTATATATGTAGCTTGAAGTTGGCAACATTTATTTGTAGTGATGTAACCAAATACTTTAATATTATTAATACCGGAAACTCCATATACTTTACCATATGAAAACAGGCGACATTTTTGTGGCGCCATCTTCTCAGATGGGTGTGCAACTAACAAATGGTTTTTCGGCAAAAATCCTGCATCTAATTAAAAAATAGCACTATTTATGTTAAACGATGGTTTAATACTGTTATGCTAAAATATATAAACTTTTACAATTTATCTAAACTATTCAATCTTTCATTACAATGACGATTTTTTAATTACTTTCTCAATATTTGAGAAATGTCAGGTTTATTTGCACACCACACCGCAAGGGGCGCTATTAAATTTTGTCTCTCATTTTTCGAAATAAGTTTCCGGTATTAATAATATTAAAGTATTTGATGTAACTAACCAATCCTGGCCCGTCCCCTGGGCGAGCGTCAGTAACACTTGAGCCGGCTTGGAGGATACACGTCTACTATGCATTGTGTATGTAATTCGCCCTGCTCACTCAATATTAATAAAGTTAATTAATGACAATAATAATATAATAATAATAATAATTACTACAACCCATAACCTAAACCAAGGCCCCAGAAGCTATAAGCTTGTGCGGGAGGGAGGGGGCGATTATTATTATTATGTAGGCCCAATGTGCGGCTGCAGCCGACTTATAGGTAGAACAGCGCAAATCCCACATTTGTGTTACAGCTAAGGAAAACTGCAGAAAACCTTAACCAGATCTGCCAGCGCCGGGAGTCGAACCCGGGCTGCTTGGGCGAAAGTCCGGCACGCCAGACATTACACTACCAAGGCTGTAATTGATCTTTTATTTAAACACATAAAAGAACATAACAGGAATAATATAAAAATGGTTTCTATCATGTGTATCAACTTATAGGTATTTCGTGTATATTTATCATATTTTATTAAAGACATTTTTTTATTAAAAAATATATTTAAAGAAGGCGCGTTGATATTTTTTGATCTATCATCATCATCAAGAGCAAGAGAGAGCAACCACGCGACACGATGTGTCAAAGAGAAAAGAAGTTCCACGAAAGTAGCAATTACTACGCCGCCACGTACCTGCTACCCAAAAATTGTTACCCTTTTTGGTTCCAGGCACGTAACAAAACCGTAGCAAATACGTGCTTGTGACTAGTGGCTAAAACTTAATAGTTCCACCGGTAGTTGCTGGTACGTAGCGATGACTAAAAATGCTGCTTGGGTAAACAGAATTATTTGACTTAGAATAAATTAGCCATGTTCTAGGAACTTTTTCATTATTACTTAATTTTTTGTTATAATAAGCGGTTGAAAACGATCTATTTGAGTCGTCCAATGGAAAAGTAATATTTTTCAATTGTAATGGCCCTATTTCAAGAATAGACATTTTTATCTTATCTGTTAAAACTTGCGGCCAAAGAGCTGGATCTTTCAAAAGTTCCACCCCAGCATCCTCAGCACCAGCTTCGGTTGATGTAGGTGTTGGTGTGTCCTCTGCATCTGGTTCGAATTTGGATGTATTACCTTCTTGCTCCTGCGTTATTTGTATAATTTCCGTAAACGTGTTCTCCTCATTTGAATCAAACTGTTTCTCCACTGGCTGAACTTGTTGGCTTGTAGATGGTTGTGCCATTGTAGTTGTCGTGGATACCATAAGTTTTTTCAAGGAGCCAGCCATTTTTTTTTTAATTTCATCTTTTTCCAACTTTCTTTTTCGATACTGAAAGCCGGAAAGTTTCTTTCTACCATCAGCCATCTAAATTAAACCCAAAAATATTTTGAGAATAACGAAATAACCAACTAAAGAAAAAAGTTTAAATATTTATTAAAGAAATGAAAAATACTCACGTTTTAACACTATGAACTTTAAAAACACTTATTTACTATATTATCTCTTCGTTAAAATCTTACTCTACGCGCATACATTCGCAAACTAACCCTTGTTTTAAATTTGGTATGGTATATATGCTAAAACAAAAAGTGCGAAGTTTACTCATTCTTATCTCCAAGACTTTGTATAGGCGATTTTCCCGAATACGTACTGAATTAGTTTCATGTTTCATGAATGATATGCCGCCCCGAGCGACAAAGGGAAAACAATAACTCGTATATTGTTACGATAACTGTGAACAGAAACTGTGAAAAGATAAATTATAAGAACTTGATAAAATATTTCTTCGAATACGTATTCATAAAACTAGTTTTCTGTTTTATGGTACCGCCCTATAACAACAAAGGAGTGAAAAGTCGTATATCGGTATAATAATCGCAGACAAAATTAAGAAATTATTGGAATCTGAGGAGTTATTTCCTGGAATTGACATCAATTTAGTTTCTTGTTTCTTGATGCCGCCCCATAGCGACAAAGTGGTAGTAACTCGCCTATCGGTATAAACGCCTTTTACAAAGTAAAAAAATGATAAAAACCTAATAAATTATTGTAATCTTATTTTGCCGTCCCTAGTAGGTTGCCGCCCGGGTGCTGTGCACCCCTTGCACCCTCGGCACGGCTCGGCCCTGATCACGTGATTACTAACGCCAAAACAGTTATGACTCATCTGCTGATAGAGATGAATTTACTGTGGTGGTGAGAAGATCATCATGAGTCAGTGAAGTGAACAAGAATTTTCTTGTATAAATGTCTCTAGCACAACAACCACTAAGCTCTGCACTATATCTGAGAACGTTGCCAGATATTGCCAGACCATTGCCCTATCAAAGCAGTACTTGAATCACTGAATTCCTTCTTTGCTTTCTTTCATTTTTATTCTGTTAATGGATATTGACGTGCATCTTTTTGCCTCCTAAAGCACCTGGGCATCCTGTCGAATTAGACTTGCTTTACACATTCCTAGGGTTTATTTTTGGTACCTTAGCTATAGATTGTCACATAGAAATGACACTTTTATATGTCGTTCAGGGCATCGAGTAGTACCAATGTGCAAAGTTTCAGCCTTATCATATTTTTGCAGGTAAAAACCTAAAACTTGTCGAATTGTCCTCCTCGGCTGTAACTTGGTTTATGTATACATTAGATAAATAAGAGTGTTTATTGTCTATTCTTCGTGTATGTCAGATGATAAACGAATTGCAACGTCCGAAAGGCAGGGCAGTAAGTGAAATTACGAGTAGGTATATTATCAAAACGAATGGTGACTACGTACCCTTTTGGGAGGCTAAAGAATGAATAATGTCAAATGTTGTACCTGTTGGCCACGAAGCAACCGGTTAATCCACTTACCGCCCACCGTTTAGTCATCTTCTAAAGGACACGCACGAACCGCCGCTGATCAAAACCATTATTAGAGGTTGGATCTTACAGAACATTTTATTCACGCTATGTTTAACAGAAATCCGAAAAATGTAGTAAAATATCTTCATAGAATATAGAATCATTTCGAATATCGATATCTTAGCTCATAAGTTTAACATTAAGATAAATAAAATTTATAAATAATTAATTTAATAACAATAAAATAATAAATGATTTATGCATTTTAATGATCTATGGTCTATGTCAGCGTCTTTTAAACTTTCTTGGCCACAACCCATTGTACAATTTACATGTCTTTAAATTAGATAAAGCTTTACTACTACGATCAAAATAATATTTTGCAACACATTGTGGCTTTTTTAATCTTTTACGTACTACAGAGTGATTAATAACACATGGTTGTAATAATTTATTATGAACAGTGAACAGTTCTTAATTGTCTACTGTTTAAACGTTGCGCTGGACTTGCAATATTATTCGCAATAGGAGTATTTCTGTACTCGAGCATACAAAGATAAGGATCAAGATTATCTTTATCAGCTTTCTTAAGGTCCAAGTGTACCCAAAAAACGTGTGTTGTTTGTTTAATAAGTAATATAATAATGTGATAACTTTGGTTTTAAGTTAATAGTCGAGGAATGTTAAAAACTTACTTACCTAACTTGTTTTGGAAAAAAAAATTTTTTAATTAAATTATTTCACATGTTATACGTGAAAAATTAATTTTGGAGAAACTGTACATTCAAAATTAATCAAAATAATACCACTTAAGTTTCATAGTATTTGAACTATTTTCCCAAAATCTTAAGAAAATCGTATGTTTAGGGACTAAACTATTACCTCCTTTTTGCCAAAAAAAGCAGTTTTTTTTGGCAAAAAGCAGGTTTTTTGGCAATAATTTAGTCGCTAGACATACGATTTTCTTAAAATTCTGGGAAAATAGTTCAAATACTATGAAATATAAGTGGTATTATTTTGGTTAATTTTGAATGTACAGTTTTTCTAAAATTAATTTTTCACGTATAACTTGTGAAATAATTTAAATAAAAAATTTTTTTTTCCAAAACAAGTTAGGTAAGCAGGTTTTTAACATTCCTAGACTATTAACTTAAAACCAAAGTTATCACATTATTATATTATTTATGAAACAAATAACACACGTTTTTGGGTACACTTGGACCTTAAGAATACTTTTAATTGTTCTAATTGTTCTCTCTACGAAGCCATTCGATTGTGGGAAATGTGATCTTGATGTCACATGCTTAAAATACCATGAATTACTAAAATTTTTAAATTCTTGCGAAGAATATTGCGTCCCATTATCTGATACCAATATTGAAGGTATTCTTGTTTTGAAGATATTTGTTTTAGATGATTTATCACAGAACACATCTGAGATTAAATTTTATCATCAATTTGTATTTCAGTGTTTTCATATGCTCAATTTAAATTGATATGGTTGGAATTTTATGCACATTCTTTACAACCTATACTTCAACCAAACAAGCAAGAAATGAGTCATATTCGTAATCACACCTGAATAAACAAATACGACCCGGGATGAGATAAGATAAGAGTGCAAATTTCTCGTTGCTAAGAATTCACTGATGGACGCTAGACCCCCAACAGATCTTCATTGCTGATTTTACATTTATTTTTAATTAAAAAGGGGTTTGTTCCGCTACTGAATCTTTCTAGGTCATTTATTGTTTATTTTATCATTTAGATTACAGCGTGGTCTTCGCGTAATTCTAGATGCTTTTTACATTCTCGCTTACGTAATTTGTGGTGACCCATTTTTTGCTTGTTTGGTTAAAGTATAGGTGGTGTTAACTTTAATGGTTTTTGAAAAATTGATATCAAAGGTTTGTGGTCAGATTCAATTGTTACTTCATGACCCCAGATACATATATACTAGATCAATACGAAAACTTGAATGCAGACTCACCACATACCCCCCTGCATACTAAAAAAAAATGCTGTTATCAAATCTTGTGACTTTTCCCATATACCAGTTTCCCTGTCGCCTGGACTATAGTAGTAGTGAATAATGATATATTAATCATCGCTAGTAGTGATTAATGATTAATCACCGTTAGTAGCGAATAATGTATATAATTATAATTAAAGAAACACAACTATAATGAGTGGTTCTAGGTCAATTTATCCCCGTAAAAATGTCTCGAACAAAAATAATTTTGCAAAGATATTCCCGCAGAAATAACCCAGGTAAAAAATATCCCCGACAAAAATATCTCCAACATAAATAACCCCAACAAAAATATCGCGAACTATACACCATTTTTACATTAATGTAAATAAAAATAGTAATTAATAATATAGAAAATTAAATTTTATTATTAATAATATGAATTACTCATAATAATAATATTTATAAATATTATCTTAATAAATACTAAATATAAACTTAAACAAAATATAAGGCATTACAATAAGACGTCGTACCTTATGTTACGAGTGATATTAGATAAACTTGGTAGCTGACCTAAGGTTGATGTTAATAAACTAATTGTTTACTCATGAAACCATGTTGGTAGAACAGATTGGATAAACTATCCCCACGGCCTTCGTCTGGGGGATATTTTTGTCAGGGATATTTTTGACTGGGATATTTTATTCGAAGACTTTTTTTACTCGGGTTATTTTTGCGGGGATATTATTGCAGGGTTATTTTTGCAGCGATATTTTTTACGGGGACATATTGACCGGTCACCATAATGAGTATATTATAACATAGTCGTGAACAAAGTAATTTAAACATTATGTACCAGTACGATTAATTAAGGTCAGTACTCACAGCAGCGGATCCGCAGGCGGATGTCATACGATTGGTCGGTTTGAGTCGATTTGACTCAAACCGACCAATCGTATGACATCCGCCTGCGGATCCGCTGCTGTGAGTACTTAGCTTTAGAGCTCGTTTCCATTTAAAATTGAATTCTTTATTTGCAGGAACTATGTAGATACAGGTAGATAGAGGTACTCATACGAGCTACAGTTCGTAACACAACACTTTCGAGGCATTTTTAATGATTTTAATACATAAAATATAATTTTGATAATGACAGCGTAGCTGTCGAAACAATATTGTCAGGTTGTATTTTAATAAAACTGTGAAACTTTTAATAATCTTTATTTATTTTATGATTATGGAGTTCCACAAAATAAGGCTGGAAACAATAAACAAGATTTTAATACAGTTTCTAGAAAATTGCAATGTTTTGCCACTAGCAATAAGTAGTAAATTATTGATGCTGATGTTTATTAAAAATAAACAAGAGTAAATCTAGATTGCGCGCCAATATTTCATAATCACTACAGGACTCGATAGATGGCGCTACAATACGTAACCTGTTTAACCTGTCAAAAAGATAAATCCTAACAGAAATTTTTCCAACGCGACTGACCGCGTAAGAGACGTTCGTCTCTCAAATCGAAGCGGTCGTGTTTTTGCATGTTTTTGCAACACCTGTCATTTATCTTCTTGTTTCAAGTTCTGGCAACCCTGTCAGAAACCCATTCTTTATTTGTTTAGTTGCCAACATGTGGGTTGGTTTCAGTATTGCCAACCCTACCGATTTTTCGGTAGATCTACAGTTTTTTAAACTTCTCTACCGATCTACCGAACGACACTAACATTCTACCGAAAAACGGCAAAATTTAGAATGAATTTGTTTTTAATTTTTGAATTTGTCTGAGAAATTTTCAAATCAGACCGCAATTGCTTAACTAAATGCTGCGCCCTCTAGTAATGAATAGAAAAGTTGAATAAAAACGGTAAGGACAGTTGTGTGTTTTACCAACTTTTACAGTTTTTTACAGTTATAAAAGAGAGCAAGTGGCTTCGAGCGTCATTTTCCCGTTTGATTTACTTAGAGTTAAAGTCTCTCAGAACATTTTTTTCTTTAAAATGAGTGATTCTAATGAAGAAAATAGCGGTGGTGAAGGCACAAGTGCCGGTATACGTCCATTAAAAAAAAGAAATATGGTCAATCGTATAAGGAAGCATGGGAAAAATTAGCTGAGTTTAAAGGATGGTTAAAGAAGAGTCGAAAAGGAGAAATGTTTGCCAAATGCAATTGCTGTGACAAACATATCAATGTATCAAGTGGTAAAGATGCATTGCTGAAGCACAGTGTTTCAAAACAACACCAAACGAAAATTAAATCAATGTCTCAGCAGACAAGATTAACATCATTTATGACTGAAGGTAGCGATGAGAGAATATTAGAAGAAGAAATTAAGAAAGGTAAATAACTTAAAATATTTATGGAACAAAAATAATTGTGATAGATATGTAACTAAATAATTTCTTTTTCTTAGGTGAAATACGGTTAGCCGCATTTGTTGCTGAACACAACTTGCCCTTTTTAATGATAGACCACTTGGTTAAATTAATAGGAACCGTTTGCCATGACTCAAAAATTGCAAAAGGTTTGAACTCCGGAAGAACAACAACTACTGCCATCGTCCAAAACGTTTTGGGACGAGAGAGAAAAGACGCACTCTGTAGTCATCTGCGAGGTAATAAATTTTCTTTAATAATTTTTGTGAAGTAAAAGTTCATAAAATTTTACATCCTGTTCAGACTCGTTGGCTTTCTGTCGTTAGTGTGGTATCGAGAATATTAGAACAATATAATCCCCTACGTCTTTATTTTACTGATGCCGTAAGTCGCAATGACCTATTGGCAGCAGAAAATATTTTGTCTAAATTGAATAATCCTGTTACAAAATTATTTTTGCAATTTTTAGAATTTGTATTGCCTTTTTTTACCAACCTTAACAAAGAGATGCAATCGGAAAGCCCAAAACTTCATGTTGTGTATAAAAATGTGTGTAATGTATTAAAAGCTATATATGATTGTTTCATAGATAGAAATTATCTACAAAATACAGATATTAAACATATTAATTTTAAAAATCCTCAAAATTATTTAACTGTTAAAACGATGTATTTTGGTGCCAATGTCGCTAAAACTATAAGTGAAGGTGAATTTACTGATGAGCAGCTGAATTTCTTTAGGTTGCGATGTTTACAGTTTTATATAGAAAGTTGCAGTCAAATTTTACTACGTTTTCCTTTGAATAATAACATTTTGGAAAATTTAAATTTTTTAGATCCACAAACAGTAAAAGCGGGATCTGTTCCGTCCATTTCAGACACGGCTAATCTATTTCCTCACCTAATTACCACTGATTTGCAACAAGTTGATACAGAATGGCGGTTATTACGAAACTGCGATAAAGTTAAAACCTTTTCCGATGAAATTCAGGCATTTTGGCAACAAGTAAATGAAGCAAAGTTTGGAGACGGTACGCCAATGTTCAGTTCACTTTCAAATTTTGTGTTTAATTTGCTCTGTTTGCCACACTCATCCGCCAACGTAGAAAGAATTTTTTCATCGATAAATTTAATGAAAACAAAGCAGAGAAATAAACTCTTGACTGCCACTATCTCTGGACTATTGCACACTAAAGAATATTTGGGTCATCAAAACTGTTTTGACTTTCATATTAATAAAAAAATGATTAATAACATGACCAAAGCTAATTTGTACGAATCCAAAGCAGATACACAAGAAGTTTGATTTTTTTCTAAATAAAATACCAAAATATTGTAATTAATATTATTTAAGTACCTATATATTACATATTATTACATATCATACTATTTTATATGTACCAGTTTATGTTAAGTATCTTTTGACTTTTTTAGTTTTGTTACTTGTTTGAATATGTTATTTTTGTTTGACTTTTTTTCTTATAATTTATAATTATTTTGTAATAAATATATTCAAAATGTTCTGTATTTTTTTTCTTCAATCAAAAAATTATCATCTAGTAATTAAATCAAAACCTAAATTACTTTTAGGTATTATAAGTTTGAAAATTTAAATCTACCGATTTCTGTCGTGATCTACCGAAAAGTCCCGAGGTGATCTACCGATAAAGTGTTCGGCGAGGTTGGCAACACTGGTTGGTTTATATTTTTTGACACTGGCTGCATGGTTTAAAAGAATATTATTTTTTATTAACGATCTGTTTACTGATGATAATATTTTGTGATAATCCTATTTAGTAATAATAGTAATCTCCTCACTTATACATACCATGAATTGAAGACGCTACAATGGAAAAGTTACCACTATTATATGGAAATGGTAAAAATACCTACTTCCTACCTTAATATATATTGTGTATACATATAATTATTTACGCCACTTGTTATTACAGATACTGAAGATGTTTTAAAAGATAATAAGACTGTGTATGATGAAGTTACCATTGATGACAAAGCCTACATAAAAATAGAACCGTCAGAGCTAGATCTCAATATCAAGAATGAAGCATGTACCATTAACGACATTTCTCCACTGTTTATTGCTTCTGTTGAGACCAAAAAAGAATGTTCGTTTCAAGACAAATTACATAAAGATTTATTTCAATGTAAGATATGTAATAAATATCTTTCTTCAAAAATACATCTAGAAAATCATTTGCAAAGTCATTTAAAGAAAACCAATTTTTTTGACTGTAATATATGTTCTTATAATTGTTCTGATAAAACTACCTTTAAACAGCACACGCTCACTCACAATGGCGAAAGACATTTTGTATGTTACATATGTAACAGCAAACTTCTTACAAAAAGAACACTGCAGCAACATATAAGAGGCATTCATACTGGAGAAAAGAGATTTGAATGCGAAATATGCAACTATAGGAGTTTTAGGAAAGCTGATCTTCAAAAACACCAATTAGTACATAGTGGTGAAAAGCCATTGAAATGTGATCTTTGTAATTATAGATGTTCACAAAAAGTTGGTCTTCAACAGCACATGCTTATTCACAGCACTGAAAAACCTTTCGAATGTAACATATGTGATTTTAGGTGTAAAAGAAAAACTAGTTTGCGACGACACATGCTCACTCATGATGGTGAGCAAACACTGATATGTGATATCTGTGGTTTTAAATGCTCAGTAAACTGTACTTTTTGGAGACACATGTCCACACATAATGACCTTACAAGAAAAGATCAAGTTAAGATCACAAGCACAAATTATGCTTCTGATACGAGTAATAATTATAAGGGAATACTTAAACTTCGAGTAGTCGCGCTATTTCTTAAAACACGAATGGTCGCTGCGGACTGACACTCCGCACACGTGTCCTGGTAAAAATTAATACACGGCTATCTTTTTTCTTAATGTATTTGATATACATAGCTAAATAATATACATTTAACAAAACAATGTGTCCAAAAAATGACCGAAAAACGAAAAAATACATTAAATGAGCTCGGAAGAACAATGCTTCTTCTTAAGCTCTTAACTTAACTTTAACTTTTGCAAGTTACCAAACAATTGCTCGAAATTAATTGTTAGGTTCCCAGAGAGCAGTTTCAAAACAATTTGGACATAGAAATGTTGTATGTTCCAAACATACAAAACTAAAACAATGTTTGCAAAAATATCGAGTAGGCCTTTTTTTTTTTCTATCGCACAGTGTACATCTTCCTCGTTGATTTCTTGGTGGGCCGACAGGTTGTTCAACAGGCTCTTCAAAACCACCACCCCATTCTCTAATAATTTCTTTAATTCGTTCTTTCATTGTTTTTGGAAGATTGCGGACATTTATTCGGTTTCGGAGATGAGGTACCATAAGAGCAAAAGACAGTTTTCGCAAAAATTCTCTTCGTAATATATGTGAATTTATATTATTTGCCTTGAATACTACTAAAGAATTTATTCCTCCAACATTCAACATGGAATAAAATATTACCATGGGCCATCTGCGAGTGCTGCGAGCGCAGTTATACACTGAACACAACTTATCCACTGTATCTACACCACCCTTAGTTTGGTTGTAGGTAATTATCATTTCTGGTTTGCCCGTCTCTTCATCAATTGCATCATCTTTATGCATACTGGATACAAGTAAAACATTTTTTCCTTTCTTCGGTATATATGATACCAGTGTGCAGATTTCTTGGAAAGCAAACATTGAAGATTTTTGTGGGCGTTTTGTGGAAACCAATTCGAGTGGCAGTTCTTTCTTGTTTTTCCTAATTGTTCCTAGAACTGTAAGCCTGTACATGTCTTTAAATTTTTTTACAAGATCCAAGCTCGTGAACCAGTTATCTACTGTCACGTTTCTTCCGGTTCTCTTGATTGTCTCACACATTCTATCGACAACATCACCTGGCGAGTTACTCACTTCATACGGCCCTGGTGGTTGCTTGCCTGCGTATACCTCTAAATTGCTTGTGTAAAACATTTTGGCATCACACATAGCATATATTTTAATTCCGTACTTATTTGGCTTGTTCGGAATATACTGACGGAAGCCGCAGCGACCTCTAAAGGCTTCCAATTTTTCATCGACTGTGACATATTGATATGGAGTATATGCAGTTTTACATTTTTCAACAAAAATATCGAAAACTTCTCGTATGGCGGCCAATTTATCCAATGCCTTACGATCTTCTCGAGTCTCTAAGTTGTCAAATCGTAAATGACGCAGTAAAAATCTGAATCTATTCAATGACATGGTAAGTCTAAATATTTCAACGCCGGTTCCATCGGTTCTCCATAAGTCCTCAGCATTTAAATGATTACATTTCATGACCCCTGCCAAATACAACAATCCAATCAGTGCTTCCAGTTCAGCAGCATTGGTCAGTGTTGCATCTCTCTCGCGAACATATCGATGTTGTACACTTTGTATGTGCATGTTGGTGTTTTCTAAAATAATTTCTATCATTGTTTCAGGGAAAAAATATCTCCATATAGCTAAGGGAGATTTCAGATTTTTTACATCTCTACGTACTCCAGGTAAATGTGTCACAATATTCTCCGACCTGGTTCTAACATTTTTGCAAAGAATATGTTTTCTCCACCTTGTAACTTGGTCTTTTCCAAGAAAAAACGGACCATCATTTTCTAACGGTTCTTCATTCTCTGATTCTGAAATTTCCTGTTCGGTATCGGTTTCATGTAGTTCAGTTTCCACTATATCTTCTTCTCCTACCTCTTCTTCGTCATCAAATATTATTTCTTCTTCACCGTCTGATTTTAGACATTCTGCCATCATCCGCTCTAAGCGTTCTTGTTCTGCTTCATACGATGCCATTCTAAAATATTACATTATACTGTGAGGTTAATTTACAAAAATTTTATGTATTACCTTGCCTTTCTCAACTCCACCACTTTAAAAATTATTTAATGTATATAAAACGTGAGTGGTCGCTGCGGACTCCCAGTCCGCAATTGTAACTGTACACTAACAACAAACATGCACAATCCCACAAACGTCTTTGGCAGACTGACTGGACCGAGAAGGAAAGGTACTGAGGACGACGGGAAAGGGAAGGGCGAAAAAACAAAATGGCAGAACAAAAACTATCAGTGCGGACTGTGAGTCCGCGGCGCGACCACTGAAAGGTTAAAGGAGCTTCGATAGAACATATACACAGTCATAGTGTTAAAAAATCCTTCGAATGCAATATATGCCATTGTAAATTTAAACAAAACGGTCTTCTTCGATCACATATGCTTTCACACTCGAACGAAATACCCTTTGGGTGTAAACTATGTGATTATAAATGCAAAAGAAGATCATATCTGAAGAAACATATGGTTGTTCATACTGGTGAGAAACCCTTTGAATGTGTTGCATGCAATTATAAATGTATCAATAAAGGTATGTTACGAATTCACATGCGTTCTCATACTGGTGAGAAACCTTACAAATGTGATATCTGCAACTATAAATCTTCATACAGTAATTCTTTCCAAAAACACCTCAGACTCCATAGCAATAAAGAAATGCATAGTTGTGGTATATGCGATTACAAAAGTGCATTTCAGTACTGCCTTGAAGAACACAAACTTGTTCATAGCATTGAGAAACCACACAAATGTGATACATGTGATTACAGATCTAAACGAAAGCGTCAACTTCAGATACATATGCTGAGTCACAGTAATGTAAAACCATATAAATGTAATATCTGTAATAATAAATTTGCACAGAAGAGCAGTCTGCAAAATCACATGTGGGGTCATACTGGTGAAAAATCTTTCAAATGTAATATATGTGATTTTAAATGTGCACGTAGAGTTGGTCTGAGAAAACGCCTGCTTCTTCATAATAATAACAGAGAACGTTTTGCATGTTATAATTGTGATTATACAACTTTAAAGAAATATTCTCTTACAAAACATGTGCTTATTCATAGGGAAAAAATGGAAGTAATTCAAGTGTGATTATCACGGGTCCAGGTAAGGAGGTTAGGCAGTGCCTACCCTGGGAGTGAAAATAAATCAAAAATGGTCAAATTTGTTCAAAAGATTTTGTAATATTTTTTAATAGTAAACCAAAATAGTAGAAAAAATATTGTTTTTATCTTATATACATATTTCCTTAACACTAATAAGCCTGCTGTATCAACATTCCGTTGATGTTCGTTTGATCGAGATAGATGCAAGTTTGCATACGTATCACTGACGCAGGCCAGGCTAGCCGAGTTGGTAGTCATGGGATTTGGTTTCTCCCTTATACGTAGCAAATGGTCATATTTAACGCTCCAGACCAGGCTAGCCTGGGTTGCGATTATTCACTGATATTATTTCTCCTAGATTTACGTTCTATTGCCATTTTTTTTTGTAACGTGTTAAAATTCCCCATTTATAATAATGTAATTTTGTATGCCTTAATAATAATAAAAAACCCTGGCACGGTCCTGCATTCTACAATGTATTTTTCGTTGGGTTAAAATCTGCAGACTTCAGTTTAATTCAAATGGTGTTTTCAGAACTATCAGGGGTCACCCTAAAATGTTTTCATACAAATGACATTCCTTCTAGAATATAATTACAGATAAAATTCCTTCCACAATAAAATGGAGATTTCTTATCACAGTAAATGACGTCTTTTCATATGTCAAAATCCATTTTAAGGCGTTCTCATGACTACAAATGTCGTTTCGAAGAAAGGTCTCCAGATAAAAATGAACTTATAAATATTCAAAAGTATTGCCGCCCTTCTAACAAAAGGATTAAATTACATTTAGTTAAATTTATTATTTCACGTACGTGCTATTTTAATGTCGGGTTGAATATATTTTTTTCGAGTGTAGTCAAATAAAAATTCCTTCTAGAACAAAATTGTCTGAAAGCCACGTGCAAAAATATCGATTTACTCTTTAAAAGAGATTTTAGATGCGGGAATTATCGTGACGTTGGGTCGAGAAGTCTGGAAGTTTGGCATATTCAATTTTTATTGGCTTATAAAAGTCAGGCTATTTCACAATAGGCTAGATTTCCCCCTTAAGTTTATTTGCATTCTTCATCCCCAAAGCAGTCTTGATTAGAACCTCATACAGTCTAGATTGAAGCTTCACTTAGAGAGTCGAGTACTGGGGCTTTCTCCTCTGGGAAGCCCCCGGTGGAATTTTTATGATAGTTGGCGTTCCTAAAATTATAAGTTTTCTGTATGGAACAAAGTTACAGTTTGAAAAGCATTAATTACTCGTGTTAATACCGTTTTGTGTAGTATCGTATAGTACAGGAAGCTTACTTGCGTCAGTTTACCGTGTAGATTTTCGGTGTTAATAAATTAACACAATTAATTCAATTTACCGGATTTAAACAAAAAAGTGAAGAAAATTCGATTTTTAATTGAATTTTAATGCTTGTCGTTAACGCTTTGTTGCGAAATTTGGCTAAAGAATAAATCTTGTAACTATTAAATGAATCACTGGAATGATTGCAGTTTAAGAGTTTTAGCATTGCGGATTAGTGCCGAATCAATACAGAAATAATTTACGTGATATCTATTAAGAACGTTCAGTTTGTTGATGCAGCATCTTTACCACAATCCCGAGTTCTATCTGTTTTACAGCTATGATCATGTGAAGTGTTTTGTATTTTGTGATTAAGTGAAGCCAGGGCATCGTTATGTGAGCGTTTCCCTTTGAAAGTTCAAAGAATTACAACATTTGAACAATGTATCAAGGACTAACGGATAACTTGTTTGATTAGAGTAAGTTTTATCCAAAAATTACCTGTACCATTTTTCTTTTTAATGTTTATTACCTGTAAATGTGTGTATGTATTTTTCCTTCAATAAGAAATCTTATTAGGGCATTTTTAATAAAACTATTATTATTGTCATGGGAGACAAAAGAATATTTTATTTACAAATAAACCAACATTTGAATCAAACCATACTGTGATGAGGTGAGACCATTTACTTGCAAAAGTTAATGAAATAAGTAATCCTGCCTAGCAATAATTCAACAAATAATGATTAGTTATTGAATACTATCAATATATTCAGCATTTCTTTTTGGTTGCAAATGCTGAAGTTACAACTAGCAAAGCAATCAAATGGCGCCCAACTTTTGTTTTATTATGTCTATAGTACCCTTGTTCCCCTTTATAATTAATAAGCTGTGGAAATCAGACCTACGCCTGAATTATAATTTGTAATTAAGATGTTCTTAGCCGGAGCATTAGAAAGTAACGTAAATATCGTTTTTATGAGTAATTATAGTATTGAGTAATTTGAATTTTATAGTTTTCAGTGACGTACATCGCGCGGCGTATATTTTTTGTGTATTCAGAATAATGTAGAGTAAAGAAACCTTTTAACGTTTCATTTTATAAATTTACCCTTTTCTAATCTTATATTCTTATAACATAATTAGTATAAACTAAATATTACTTCGAATAAAAATATTTTAGAATCATTCAAAGTATCTGGTTATAATTAGGTTATTATAGCTTTCAATTTAGGGCCGGTATTATAAAACTTTTTACTTCCTAGATAAAATTTACTTTGACAGTAAATTCATTTGTTCTGCCAATTTCATATGCAAATTGACAGAATAAATTAATTTACTCTCAAAGTAAATTTTATCTAGGAAGTAAAAAGTTTTATAATACCGGCCCTTAATGTGTTAAGAAAAATATTAAATGTATTTTTACTGATAGAAAATAATGGTATAGTACAACCAAGAAATGAATAAAATAAACCGGAGTGAATCTAGCAGCCGCAGACTAGTACTCGGAGTGGATTGTGAACGAGCCTTGCTCTCAAATTGTCAAATTTAGACAGTTATTATATAAGATATTATATAATGTACTTAATTATTTTTTTAATTTTGCTGTTAGTAGTAGTTTTTTATACATCATAATGGTATTTAATTTTTTGCGAATTGCAATCTTGATGATTATATGATCAATTCTGTAATTCTGCCTACCCAGAGAAAATGACCACGAGCCGCCCCTGGTGGAAATGTGTCTATTTTACTAATAAAACCCCGCAAACACAGCAACATATTATTTATGTAACTAGAGTAACAATGCCTACATTATTATGTAGCAGCTAAGTAAAATTCAAGTCATCTGGAGAGCGTTATGTCCGCCTCATTATGCATCTATTATTTACGTAAATTCTATATCACTGTTGATACATTTATGAGATATGTAAAATACAATCTGTATTACAAACGACACAAAGCGCCGTATATTTTACGTTTATTTAATTATGAGCATATTCTATCATATATAAAATCGATACAATGCAGTTCCACGCAAATTTTTAGGCGGCGATCCACTTTTTTTTGGAGGCTCAATCGAACGCGATCCAAAGCTTTATTCGCCACAAAAAGCACGTTCAAATAAGCTCAAAAAAGTGGCGTCACGGCCAGAACTTATCTGTAATCCCTTTGCAACAGGATCTTTAGGCTAAAGCAACAATTTTCAAATTCTCCACTTTGTGTAGGATAACTTATTTCTTTAAAATAGTAACAGATTCCTGTAATAGTAAAATTAGGAGAAAAACAAAAAGTCACAACATTTTTATTTTGTTTATTAAAAAAGGAAAATATATAGTTATTAATTAATAACTTATTATAGCAAGAGAAATCAGTATTATATTATTACATAGCATGCAATATAACAAAATAGAAAAAAATCAAAAGCTATTGCTTGTAATTCCAACACTTATAGTTGGAACATAAGTCATTTGAGTTGCCTATATATTTAGGGGTTTGGACTCAGCTTGAACAAATCTTAATTAAATAAATTAATTTGTTACTTAATAAGTAAAGGATACACTTCACATCACTTGATAATAATAAGAAGTAGATCTTAAACGGATTTTCCACTTAAAACTGAAAAATTATTTTGACAAGTTACGATTTGCATATTGTTAGGTCATTGGACTTCGTTTTTCATAATTGAAGCCATTGTAAGGTGTAGTTTCACCTGGAAATTATAAAAAGCATAGTTGGAAGGTTGTATGCAAGCAACCACCACAATACTCACAGTTTTTGTTGATGAATTTCAAGTAAATCCCATACTGGTTTAACGATTCATCAAATTTCATGATAAATGTATAATTTTCATTAATCTATGCACTTGCAGCCAAAATGTTTTGCTGCAATATTCTTAATTAGGTTCTAGTGCACCTTTAGCAATAGAGTTTTCAAGTGGGCAGCTCTATATACAGAAGGTTTAGCCTGTTGAAACTTAAAATTTGTATCGTTTGAAGCTGATCTGTTAAAGTGTTATTATCTATAATTTTGTAAAACCATGTTTGTCAGGAAATTCAAGATGGTTGCCATTGAGGAGTTAAATTTGATTTTTGTTAGACTTGTAATATACCAAAATATAGGAAAAATTATCCTCTTTCCGATTATGTAATTTGTTTAAACATATAATTTAATTTTTTAACAATAATTTGGTTATGTAAATCTTGTTAGGTTAGATGTTCAATTTTTTATAGTAACTTACCAGATTTTGTTAGTGGAAAAAATGACGTTTGGCGTTTGCTTTTGAAAAAAATATAAAAGCAGATCATTTGTTTTCTTCTTCTTGATTTTCATGCAAAGCAAAAGCCATGTCGGATCATGCAATAATTTGTTAAAATTTTGAGGTTGTGTGACACATTTTACGTCAATGAAATGTCAAAAAAGTGAGGTTATGACGAATGTCATACAAATTAATTTTTTTTCAAGTGTAAAGTAATGATAATAACAATGAACAATTAAAGTGATTTGAATAAAAAGAAAAGTGCAAGTATTAATTTCGTTTTTGGACTAATTATATAAGAAAATTTCTGTAAAATGTATTGGAACTTTATTTCTGGATGGAAGGAATTTCAAAACAGGATATAATGGAAACTTGTTGGAAATCACTAACTGATTTGATGGAGAAAACAAGTTCAATATTTAATAATGGTAATTATTTACAATATAATTTTCACTGGAAAGATCACTTTAAAAATGTGTGTTTGCCATCACAACAAATAAGCAGGTAAGTTTACGGACTATTACAGAAAACTGCCAAATAATATAGTGTGTGTAATAATTTTCGAGTGGCGGTAATAATTTTTGAATTTAAAAATTTATTTCGAACTTTAACTTTATTTTGTTTCGTTTCTTCCTTAAATTATAATTTAAGATCGTGGGATTAATAAAATAAAAATTAATCCGGACAAAGAGAATTAGACTCTTTTAATTCTTATTTTGGTAAATCCAATTGACACCAATAATTAATTTAAATTATTCCAAGTTTGTTAATTGAATCCATTTTAGATAGTAAGAATTTTTTTTGTTTTCGTTTCTCTTTCATCATAAACTTTCGGTTTTCATTCTTTTTATGTGTTTATTAATAAAACAATATTTTTAAATGTTGGAAAGGAGATTTATTTGTGTATTTTTGTGTTTTGTGTCCATTAACAGAATTTAACAGGTATGGGTTGAACAATATTTTATTATTTTGTCAAAGAGCGACCCGCCTGAAATTTTCGCATGCAATTTTCCTGAGCTTGTCTTTGAATTTTAAAAATCATAGCCGGTGCAAATTTTCTTTTCATCACAAAGGTAAGTGGTGTTAGTTTTTGCATAACTTTTCAGTTTGCCACCTTTAAACATAAATGATAGTGGTCTTTAATTTAAATAAATCTATGATCAAGTGTTGTAAAGTGTATACTAGTATAGCGCTTATCACAATAAAACATTTATGGCGCCCGAATATGATGCTTTCTACTTTTCTTATTAAAATTTAATCTCTCAATATCATATCATTATATACTATTATTCCAGATGTTTTCTGTCTCCTGGCATTGAAGCTATGAAGTTTCATGTCAAACGCCCAATACTAAAGTTGAATGTAAGTCAACTTTGATTTGATACGAATTTGAACGAATTTTAACAAAAAGTGATTTTCCCATTAGACTGTTGCATAGTTCTTTAGTTATTCTCACACTTGTCAAACTTTTGACTTTTTGATTACTTTATTGCTTTGTTGATTCCTTTTTCAATATGCTTTTTCTTAACTTGATGATTTGCAAAAGTGCATATACTACTAATAAATTATCTTGGAAAATTCTAAGCAAAGTTTATTTAAAATACATCAACTTGCAAAATTTAAACCTTTTACAGCTGGCATGACTTAAGAAACCTTTGGCTGCATGTGAATGCCAGAACAAGTACATAAGCTGAGTTCTAAAGCTGGAAGTCAGTTTTTCTTATTATCAATGGCATATCAATTGTTTTTTGATAATTACACCTACTTGATTTTTTGATAATTACGCCATATGCCACTGTCTAGAACAGCTGAACAACGAATTCAGCAATGTGCAAGGCAAGGCATATAAAGAAAAAATAAGAAATAAAAGTACTAATATACAGTGCTGATCCTAGAAACACATTAAAAATGCACCAATATATATGTATATTTATTTTTTTCCAAAATCAATACACCTATTAGTTTACACAACAAACTAAATAACATCTTACAGTTTCATATTAGTATGAAGTTACAAAGACAACTTTATGTCTTTATTAAATGGCCTTTTACAACCAAATTCTTTTATTATGGAGAGTTCCCAGATGTTTTTGCAAAGATAGTCTGTCTAAGCATTCATAATTACAAAAATTACATTTCAAAGACTTTTTGCCAATGTGAATAGGTCTGTGAATCTTCAAGTCAGTTTTCGACTTGCATTTATAATCACATAAATCACACTTAAAATACCTTTCACCTAAATGATTATGTGATAAGTGATTGTTTAACTCATTTTTATTTGAATATTTATAATCACATAAGAAACATTGAAAGACTACCTCATCACTTTTTAAACAAACCTTTAAGAAATTACCATAATCATTCAAGACTTTTTCTTCTGAAGGCTCACTGTCACATTTGGCTTTAATAAGCGGCAATCCACTACTATGAGTGAGTATATGGTTATCCAGGTAGCTTTTATCTAAACATACATAATCACAAAAATCACATTTAAAACCTTTTTTAATGTTATGATTAAGTATATGCTTTCTTAAATCACTCTTTTTGGTATATTTATGGCCACATAAATTGCATTGAAATGGTTTTATGCCAGTGTGCACAGTCATTTCATGTCTTTGCAAATGACTTTTGCGTGGAGTTTTGTAATTACACAATTTGCATCGAAGTGATTTTTTACCAGTATGAACAAACATGTGTATGCTTAAAACACTTCTGAAGTTACATTTATAATCACATAAATTACATTTAAAAGGCTTTTCACCAGTATGTATACCCATATGTTGCTTTAAGTAATTTTTATATGAGGATCTAAATTCACATATATTGCATTTAAATGGTTTTTCGATACTATGAGTAAGCATATGGTCATCTAAATATCCTTTATGTGAACACTGATAATTGCAGAAATTGCATTTAAATGGTTTTTCGCCAGTATGCCTAAACATGTGTGTTTTCAAATAACCTTTATGTACAGTTTTGTAATCACATATGTTACATTTAAATGGTTTTTCATTAGAATGAGTTAGTATGTGTATTCTTAAAACACTTTTAAATCTACATGTATAATTGCATGAATTACATTTAAATAGCTTTTCGTGCGTGCTCATATGCTGTTGCATAGGACGTTTATTGGAACACTTATATTTACATAAATTGCTCTGAAAGAATGTTTCATTACTTTCATGTTCTAAACATTTATAATCATGTAAATTAGATTCAGAGATATTAAAATCAGGCGATGTTATTGGTTCTGTCTTAATACTGATTGGGTGTTGGTTGGTAGTGGTAATGATTGAATCAATTTCATTTTTAATATGAAGATCTTCTTGCGGTTCTGTCTTTACTTTAAATGAATCTGCCATTACAAAAGTATTTTCATCGCATTTGTCTTTAATATGAATACGTTCTAAAAGAAATTATATTAGTTTAGCATTTCTACAAATATATAACGTTTTTACCTTTTGAATCCATTCCAACAAATGTTATT